>JARVZY010003944.1:0-27752 GCA_030686995.1 Artemisia argyi
GGAGAAAACCGTACACACCTTAGCTTACACCAATTTAACGACACAAAGCTAAATGTCGAGTTCTAATCGTAGCTAGAACCAATCTCACAACTACAATCACACCACAACTTCTTCACACCCTTTTACGCCTTCTACACTTCTTCAGAACTCTTGTTTCTTCACGCCATCACAACTTCTATCTATTCACTACTTCAAGGGTTTTTCTACTTCACAACTTCTAGGCTTCTAAGTCTTCACAAGTTCAATACTTCTATCTCTCTACTTGAGGGCCTTTATCTATGTACCACTACAAGAATTCTTCTACTTAAAAAGCTTCTATGTCTTCTTATACTTCAAAGCTTCTATGTCTCCACACCTTCTAGTCTTCAATGTCTTCTCAACTTTGAGGCTTCAACTTCTTTACTACTTCAAGGCTTTTATACTACTATAAGGCTTCTTTATTTTTGCTACTAACCACTACTTCAATATGCTACCACTTCTTATATCTCCTATTACTAATTCTATGCACTTCTACTTCTTCACTTCTAATACCACTTCACACTTTCAACAATTCTAGATCCTATATCTAAAGCTAGCTAACCAATGTATACACCTTATACACCAAAGTATGAATGATTTACAAGATGAAATGAAAAAACAACTTAGATAGCAAGATGATACTAAGTTGTAATACTTCTAGTCTTGATAGATAGAAGTATTCTTCTCTTTGCACTTGAGTGTTGAGGCTTGAATCACTTTGAAACAAAGATTAATGTATATAAGATCAAAGGATTTCAGAGGATAGAAATGGAGGTTTGAATTAGAAAGTTTAGAGTGCAAAAAGGTGAGAAAATTAGTGGAATGAGCCAGTATTTAAAGAAATAGCTGGGGGGAATCAGGAGCGTGTCGGTCCCCTTAATTATTAAGGGGGCCGCTTGGTTAATTAAGGGGGCCGCCTCTCCTGAACGTTGCCCAGCTTTGTCCTTTTGTGAGGAAAATTTTTCTGGATTAAATTTGCCATTTTTGGTTCAAAATTTGAATTCATATATTTATAATGAATTAAACATATTTTTTTAATTCCAAAAATGTTTTATAAAAGATATAAAATGTTTTGTGATATTTTATAAAAATCTAGTGATTAATAAAAATGTTCCTTTGATCTTATAATGCATTAGACACTTTGTTTATTCATACCTTAAGTGATTAGATGGTAAAAGTGAGTATTAACTACTAAATACTTATTTACGTCATGATCTTTGGTTTGATGAGTTTTCGTTTTGTGATTATCAAAACATAGAGATATCGAAAGATATGAATAATGTTTTTAGGCATTTATTTATATCAACAATCTCCCCCTTTTTTATGATTACAAAACCTAAACTCATTAAATCCAAAAAATAATTTTTAGACAAGTATTTAGTGAGTTTATATTCACTTCTCCCCCTTTTTGTAGAATCAAAAAGGTTTAAGCCGATAAGATGAAAGCTCCCCCTTGATGTATGCTCCCCCTCGTTTGAGGGCACTAAGTGTTCGAGCTATGGAATACTTGCAAGAAAAATATTAGAAGCACAAGCAAATATATATAGCATAATAACAACTAATAATAAGCATGGCAAAGGAGAATTAGGAACACATATTAAAACATTCATTAATTCAAAATGATTATGTCAACCACATAATCATTGTTACATAATACATAATGCTAGAATTCTAAACCAATTAGAATATCCTATTGTGCCAATAGAGAGTGTCATTAAACTTGCTTGTATCCCAAAAAGGTTGAAGTGTTTTATTTGAAAAATAAAAAACATAAGCATATAGAATGCTTGGGTGAGAATGGTAAGTGGGGATGATATTGGTGGCTTAATAGAGGTAAATTTTTGGTTTCATGGATGTTGGTGAGTTTGGTGATGTAGAGCTTGAAGGTGGTGAATTTGGAGTTCGGTTTCTTGGTTGAGTGTTTTGATGTTGTTCAGGTGATGGTGTTTGTTGAGATCTAGTGAGAAGATACTCAATCCAAGTAAAGTGCTCATTCAATGCAATTGTTTGTTTTTGGAGGACGATGCAACAAGGGCAATTGTTGACATGCTTCTCAATTTGGTTTATGTTGTTTGGTGATGAGGGTGAGCTAGATGGAGGTGGATCCAAATTGCGTTGAGCAAGATGTAATGCTAAAAGAGCGCTAAGCTCATGGGCTTCTTTTAGCTCCTCAACGAACTTCAAGTGTTCGGAGGAAGGTGATGGTGGTGGAGCATGATAGTTGTCTTGGATGAGGGTTTGAACATGCAACATAGGAATGGCATGTGAAGTTTTAGGATGTGGTGGTGGTACTCTTGGTGGTGGAGACATGTTTGAGCTTGGGTAATCATGAAAACATGATATGGGTGGAAGAGATGCTTCATGAGTGGATGGTGTTTTTATTGAATGAGCAACATGTGAAGTGTTAGCAATGAGGTTAGGATTGTTGTTTTGGGATTGTGCATGCTCATCACATGAACGAGCATTAGTGAAGGCAAGAGTAGATGATTGGTTGTGAGATGGATCATTTGTATGGGTATGAGGTTTAGTTGTTGGTTCACTTGGAACAACATCACTTCAGTTGTGACAATAGTCAAGTTTTCTCCTCCAAACGGGTTTGACGGAGATCCTTGCGGTTCTTGAAAACTTGAGTTTTTGGTTGTTGGGAGATGACATGTTTGGATGTGTGAACATTTATGATGGAAAGAAGGTATTTATAGTGTAGGAAAAATGTGGTTTAGGAAGGTAAATTTTGAGAGATAGTTTGGGACAAAGTATGTTTGTAGATTTTGGGAAGTATAGGGTGAAGTGGGTCAAAAAATGATAAAGAAAACAGTAACCCCGACCATCAGATGGCCGGTCCCCTTAATTAAGGGTCGGTCCCCTTAATCATTAAGGGGGCCGCCCATCTGGTGAATTCCAGATTGCCAGAATTGGGTTTTTGGCAGAAAATTTTGCAGAAAGGTTGTGTTTTTGGGTTTGGATTCAAGTAAGTTCAACTCTTTGAGGCAACATAGGATATACTAATCATATATATAGGACATGTTTTTAAAATAAATCAAGTATACAAGTAATTTCTAATTTACATGCAATCTACTTATTAGCCAATTAAGTCATATAACCAAGGAAGCAATAAAACATGCTAACCATATATTCAACTATATGAAAATGATGATTAGGGGGCTAGTCCAAACACATTGATGAGTGCCTATAAGTAACAAAAGGAAAGTTATGATTGTATGGACTTTAAGACTTGTTACAAACAAGATCTATATAGGCAAACCATGATTCTCATGAAATGATTTGGTTTTATTATGAATGTCATATTCATAGAGGTATATGATAAATGTGAGAAAATCATATATGGTTTTAAGAAAACGTTTTTAGCTTTATTCAACAATGCCTTGAAATAGGTTCAAGTTTGTATTTGAGTAAAATAGATTGGGTTTTGCTTCACGAGATGTTGATAAAAGAGACAGGGAAATTTTCCCAATTTTGATTTTGATTAAACCAAAATTGTGATTGCTCATAGTCAAAGAAGTTGTTTGAAGAAAAATGAACTAGTTATTTGAAAGATTGTTTTTCAAAATGTGAGGTTTTATGCAAGATATTTGATTTTAGATATCAAGACTCACTTGTTGTGGATGTATAAATCATATTCAAGAGAATCGGTTAAGCCCGTTGTCACATATAACCACCTAGTATGCTAACTAAAGACATGAATAAGTGATGACATAATCTTATGGGCTTAATATAATATAATTGAGAGGTATAACTAATCATCTACATATACTTACTTATCTCTTCATTGTTTTTAACAATAACTTATCTTAATCCATGGTTAAATTATAAAGTATCTATTTTTGCTACTAGTTTTGTCATTTATCCTAAATGATAAGCATTCTACTAGTGGTCATAGATGATGTCTAAATTCAATGATAAATAAGAAAGTGGGCAATAAATCCAAAATCTAGAAAATCAACTAAACTAATCTCTCGTGTGTGTGTATATATATATATATATATATATATATATATATATATATATATATTAGTAATATTAATAATATATGAACAAGGCAACCTACAAGCTTAAGCATATTCATATACTAATTATGGCACAATATGATATAGTGTGATATTTATAAGTTTATGAAAAGAAAACTTACCTCATGTCCAGCACTAAATAAAGTGTAGGCATGAGAGTGTTGGTCAACATCTTCAATGTTTACCCAAAGCTTGATACCGTAGCAGGTATTACTCCATCGCAATTAAAGACCAAGGTAGCTTGATCCGAATCACGTAACAGATCACTTCAAGCATCTTTGATGAGTGCCATTAGAAATATACACCTTGATGATAGTTGATGTAGAATGATGAGAAGACAAAAATAACTTCAACGGAGATAATTCCTTCTTCATGAGTAGTGTTAGTCAAAACCATTAGCGTTTGATTCATTCATCTTGAGGTCGTTTAGAATTCATCACAAAATCAACACTCCAATAGTGAAGATCTTATCATCAATTCTTTTAATGGCCACAACAACGTCATTTGCGAATCGTGTGTAGAATGTGAATCAAGGTAATATGAATCACTAGTCTTCATATGTAAGATATGAAAGTGAGCGATCCATAAAGACGTCTCTTCATTCGTTTACTACCTAAATATGAAAAACAACTTGGTACCCAGATTCTCATGGGTCCGGGATGGTTAGTTGAGGACATCCATTGCATTTAAATGCACATGATGAGGATGTCGCCGAGGAGTACAAGAATTCATCAATAGTTTGTTTTAACAAACAAATAATGACTTTCTTAACTTAAGTAATTAATAATAGATGCAAACAATATTAATTCTAAATTTCTCTACTAGGTTTACAAATTTGATTTGTCTTGATGTACTTGTTGAAGGATCATTTGCAGTAATTAGTTAGTTTTGTGTATGTTGTATGCAGGTTTGGTGTTTATTTTTATCACACTATTTTTGGTCATCAACTTGCCTGATGTTGACTATTCCATCAAAAAGTTGGCTAGTCCAAAGGGTACAGCTTTGGTAAAGACTCATCAAATCTGTTGATAGCTGTAATGGTTTGCTCAAAATCATAAGATTTTCAACTCACCTATGCTTTATTGCTGAGTAGTTGAAATGGTTGTCAATTGACCATTGATGCGTGGGAATCGCAACAGGCTTTACCTCGCGAGGGATCTCGAGAAGCTTACAACCCCCACCAGGCAGTGTACCTGATCGTTGTAGTATAGTATAGTGACAAGTACCGGGGGATTGATCGTTCAGCTTAGGAATAGTGTCGCTAGGATTAGAAAGCCTAAATACTAGTTCTAAAGGTGAGGGATGATTATTTTTGTGTTTTTATATTTTTATGAAAGCAAGTAAAATCTCGGGGTTTTGGAGGAGTGGGCGGAATTAGTTGCTATTCAACTAACCCAAAACTAAGATGCAATCAAAATAAAATACTAAAAATGAAAAATAAACTAAATTATACTAAGGTTGTGAGCAGTATTTGGAGAAAATGTGTTTACTTAGATTTCACTACTCCCTAGATATCTTTTACACCTTAATTACTTGTTATAATTGCATGGATGACGGATCGTATTCCTTAATACCATTCATGGGTTGACATACATAACTCCCCAATTCTATGAGCTCTTATCTCCTCCTACACCATGCCCAGCACAGCTATAGGGATTGTAAACAGTGGCTCATGCATTAAATACAACCAATAAAGACCTAGTACGCCTCGGTTCATGTTTCTTAAGACGTTCAAGCATGTTACCATTTGGAGATCTGCCAGTTTTCTTAAGCCTAACATATAAATCATTCATCCAAGACAAGAATAAACAAGTAATCAACACATAATCAATATCTAGGTTTCATTAGATCTAAGCAAACACAAAAGAGATCTAGCCTAGCATAATGGAATTAAGACAAGAACAAGATATAGACAACCAACACATAAACATATTGATTGAATTAGAAGAACACTTATCTCAATTACAATGCAAGGTCTCAAGGGTTTGGAACCCTTGAAAAACCTGTAAAAGTTGCACCAAAATCGTCTTTAGGGTTTCTTCCAAAACTTCTCTCTTTTAAATGTGAAAAACTAGAAAACTATATATAGGAAAATAGGGATGACGGCGTCAAGAACAAAGGTGTGACGCCGTCATCTCGCCGCCAAATACTTCCTCGGACGGCCTTGATCTACTTCTGACGCCGTCAAGGCCTAGGCCGTCACAAAAATTACTCTTGACGCCCTGTGTGTGACGCCGTCATCAACTACGGATTTTAATTCTTGAGGTTTGACGCCGTCAGGAGATTACTCTTGACACCTTCTTGTACTGTTCCCAGCATGGAAAATTGAGACTTTGCCGTTTTCTTCACTTTTATGCTCCAAAAACGTCCAAAATGGCTTCTTTTCCAGAATTCACTCTCCAAGTACCTAAAATCACAAAAGGAACGATTTAGGGCAATATTTGATCAAATAAATTCGGATTCGGGCTTAAATGACCCCCTAAAAACGGACCATTTTTCGCCTCATCATATACCCTTACACTTGAGATTTGCTTGTCCTCAAGCAAATGCGCTTTTATTCTAGTCAAAAGACAAGTTAGGGGTCATTTAACACTAATATAAAAGTAATTACTACAAATAATCGTTCCACTAAAGACCAATAGACAAGCTCGGAGGTCACACACAAGCACCTCACAAATAGTGTTTAGATACGCACATCTCTCGGGTGTAATAAAGTAATATAACATTATGGAAATGGAAGATATCTCTCACTACCTGTCATAGCAAAATAGATTACCATAGGCTTGGGAAAGGATCAAACCTCCACCACATGGCGTAAGCACCTAGGAAAAACTATCAAAGAGGTCTTTTAAAGGGTTGTAACGTTAGGTATAGGGATATGAATTACACGGTTTTGTTGGATAAAGGAAGTTTTACTGGTGGCGAGTTAACAATCTTGGTTAATTACATGTACAATATGGCGTTGCTAAGCCAAAACTAGACTCGACTTAAGCTAATAAATGAAAAATAACAAAAACATAAAATGAACATAGAATAAAAAGGGATGGTAGTCCGTATGTTTTTTCTCTCTTTTTTTTTTTTTTTTTTTTTTTTCTTTTTCTATTTTTTTTTCTTTTTCTTGACTTTTTTTTTTTTTTTTTTTTTTTTTTTTTTTTTTTTTTTTTGCATACACTCTTACCCTACCATCCAAAATAATACATAATAGGGAATGAAAATTCCCCTTACACTTGAATCTTTACATACTTTACAATTAAACTAATCTAATGACTCGAATTAAGAAAATCAAAACACTTGGAGTACTTTTAAGATTAACGTACATATGGGGGTAATAAATGATGTTCTTCCCCATTACTCCATAAAATAAGTACTTACCCATGAGTCCCAATTGTCCCAAAACAATATGTACAAGGATATGACTCGACTTAGCAACCATGTAATCAATTAGAAAGTTAACTTAGGGTTTAACAAATAACAATAATGCACTAAAGATGAGCGCATACACGGAAGACTAAGGCGATTTGGTTGTACATTTAAGTGGGGTGTAACAAATTCTTCCTTTAAGTAAGATGCTTAAAGTTAGAAACGAAAAGATAGGCTCGGAGGGGTGTACTAGGGGTTTCGTGTACTAAAAATGAGTACAACGCTAAGGGTGTGGGAAAAATTAGTTGACTTAACTAGCCAAGTAATATGACTTAAATGGTCAAGTAATTATAATACGGGTTTAACACAAGGGTGATCCTAATGCCTCTTATCATGTAGTAAATCCTACCACACGAATGTAGTCTCACTAGCGGTCTCGGAATGCATCACTAACGCAAGTTCTAGAATCTAAATGCTACCGGTACACTCATAAGCACTAATAGTAAATGCTTTTCCTATCAAATCTAAAGGCGAACCTCACATTTTTTGGTGGAAAATTTTTCTGAATATACGGTTATGTGCTAGTCATACAATCTCCTATCCATGAGACGCTTGCTATGGCTAAAGTTTCACTCCTAAATGTTGTAAAAAAATTTAAATTTGGCGCTAAAATTACACTAACAAGTATTTCTCATAGTTTTATTACACATCTACTATCAAACAAAACAAACTCAAGCGAAAGTGCATATGTAAGGTATCATCTTTTTACCCTCCCCTTACACTTAAGATGAACATTGTCCCCAATGTTCAAGTAAAGAATGTAAAAGTGAAAAAGTAAAGAGAATTAAATCAAATACTCCCCTGATTCGCTCGGTATGGATTATAGGTTGGCCAGGTTAGATCTTCCTCCAAGAAAATGAACAATCAAAGCTTCCCTTCCAGAATATAAATCATCTCCTTGTCGAACATAACCTGTAAAACCTGACAAAATAGACAAGACAACCTCGCGTAAAATCGGCGGCATCCTATATAAGTTACTAAATCCTAGAAAACAAAGTAAGATATAATGCTTGTGGAATGAAGTTTGCAGATCTCCTGGAGATTATAAAACTTAATAATTCACAAAAACCATAAGACTCCGTTAGAAAAACAAAACCGGTAAAATTTCCAGATTTTTGACTCCTGACGCCGTCAGAATGGACCTGCAGAAATTCTTATGTTAAGTTTCCGGAAAATTTCTGGAAAAACTTGGTCTTACTTCCTGGAAAATCCTGCAAAACTTCATTATGACTCAATACAAGCATTTGACTCTAACGAATACGAATATACATGTTCATTTAATATCGTGGAGAATCATGATCGGTTTGTTTCTTGAAAACATATTTGGGGTTTCCCCTTACACTTATCTTTTGCAAAAATACTTTTAGGTTGGAGTTAAGACTAGGCCAAACAACATAGTAAAGTATTTCCACATTTTAATTTAGAGACATGATCAACCAACAATAAAAATTAAACATGCATACTGAAGCAAATAACAAACAAATAAAATGAAAATCACACAAAGCATGGGTTGCCTCCCAAGAAGCGCTTTTCTTTATTTACGAGTCTTGTAGCTAGACTCAAGGTTATGGGTTAACGTGTATCGCTTATGCTCACATAACCAAGTGTGAGCCATCTAATAGTCACCTCATCTTTCTTATACTCGTCTCCTAACTCTAAGCATCCGCGATAGTATCTTTTATTCTTTTCATGAGTATACTTAAGTCCTCTTTTCTTATCATTCTCACTTAACATCTCTATAGGCGGATACCTACTACACTTTTCCATGGAGAAATCCTTGAACCTAGGGTGTGTGCGGGGCATTTGATAGACAAATTCTTCATCCCCATCCGAGAATGTAATTAGCCCTTCTATGAGTTTTTCATCGAGGTTGGTCAACCGTTTGAAGGGTTTTCCAAACACAACTTGAGTCAATTTATTATCAATAAACTCTCCTAGATTCTCCATAACCATGAACTCAACAAGATAAACCAACCTTCCTACAAACACATGCAATGGTATTGCCTTAGCAATAATGTTTTCCCCTTTGTATTCTAACTCATCTACCATGATTTTATTATATTCATTACGTGAGATTATGTTTATTGGAAGAGATGAGTTGAGATAGGCGTTAAAGCTCTTAAATCCAATCTTACAAGGGAATTGCATGTTAAATGAACTATCGCACTCAATCCTAGTTCTAGGGTCGACATACCTAAGAGGGTTTATTTCTTCTTCCATTCTATCCTCATTAATCACATCGCCATCATCAAGATCCTCATCGGAGTCTGAATAGTAAAAAGGACTAGCCCTACGATCATCATCATGATCAGACTCTTCTAGCTCAGAATTATTGTCAAAGTGGTGGTTGGGTGAGAGGTTAGGTGGGTTCTCATTTTCTGCTAAAGGAAGTGGGGCGGGCATTTGGAAAATCCTACGACGAAAAACATGAATAACAGGAATCAAACGATCAATGTTATTGTTATCCATCGAAGTAGTTTACGAACAAAGGACACAAAGAAATAAGATAGACTAAAGAAGACCTAAAAATAAAAATAAAATCTTACTAGAAAGGAATCTAGCAAGTAGACCTAATAAAAAGAAATCATAACCTAGACAATAACTATTTCCCTGGCAACGGCGCCAAAAACTTGATGCGTGGGAATCGCAACAGGCTTTACCTCTCGAGGGATCTCGACAAGCTTACAACCCCCACCAGGCAGTGTACCTGATCGTTGTAGTATAGTATAGTGACAAGTACCGGGGGATTGATCGTTCAGCTTAGGAATAGTGTCGCTAGGATTAGAAAGCCTAAATACTAGTTCTAAAGGTGAGGGATGATTATTTTTGTGTTTTTATATTTTTATGAAAGCAAGTAAAATCTCGGGGTTTTGGAGGAGTGGGCGGAATTAGTTGCAATTCAACTAACCCAAAACTAAGATGCAATCAAAATAAAATACTAAAAATGAAAAATAAACTAAATTATACTAAGGTTGTGAGCAGTAATTGGAGAAAATGTGTTTACTTAGATTTCACTACTCCCTAGATATCTTTTACACGTTAATTACTTGTTATAATTGCATGGATGACGGATCGTATTCCTTAATACCATTCATGGGGTGGCATACATAACTCCCCAATTCTATGAGCTCTTATCTCCTCCTACACCATGCCCAGCACAACTATAGGGATTGTAAACAGTGGCTCATGCATTAAATACAACCAATAAAGACCTAGTACGCCTCGGTTCATGTTTCTTAAGACGTTCAAGCATGTTACCATTTGGAGATCTGCCAGTTTTCTTAAGCCTAACATATAAATCATTCATCCAAGACAAGAATAAACAAGTAATCAACACATAATCAATATCTAGGTTTCATTAGATCTAAGCAAACACAAAAGAGATCTAGCCTAGCATAATGGAATTGAGACAAGAACAAGATATAGACAACCAACACATAGACATATTGATTGAATTAGAAGAACACTTATCTCAATTACAATGCAAGGTCTCAAGGGTTTGGAACCCTTGAAAAACCTGTAAAAGTTGCACCAAAATCGTCTTTAGGGTTTCTCCCAAAACTTCTCTCTTTTAAATGTGAAAAACTAGAAAACTATATATAGGAAAATAGGAATGACGGCGTCAAGAACAAAGGTGTGACGCCGTCATCTCGCCGCCAAATACTTCCTCGGACGGCCTTGATCTACTTCTGACACCGTCAAGGCCTAGGCCGTCACAAAAATTAATCTTGACGCCCTGTGTGTGACGCCGTCATCAACTACGGATTTTAATTCTTGAGGTTTGACGCCGTCAGGAGATTACTCTTGACGCCTTCATGTACTGTTCCCAGCATGGAAAATTGAGACTTTGCCGTTTTCTTCACTTTTATGCTCCAAAAACATCCAAAATGGCTTCTTTTCCAGAATTCACTCTCCAAGTACCTAAAATAACAAAAGGAACGATTTAGGGCAATATTTGATCAAATAAATTCGGATTCGGGCTTAAATGACCCCCTAAAAATGGACCATTTTTCGCCTCATCAACCATGGATTTTTCCTTTATGGATTCCAAATAATTGGCTAGCCCACATGTATATGGCTTGTGGTAAAGGTAGTGGAAAACCATATTTGGTATTCAATTGACCAAGATGATGATTCATCAATAATTGACTAGTCCTGAGCAAACGGCTACAGGTAAAGACATCTCAAATCCGTTTATAACTGATGATTTGCTAAAAATCATGTGGCTATCAGTGTACCTTTGAACACTTGGCTACTCCAATAGTAATGGCTATTGGTAAAGAGACATCAAATCCATTATTTTCAATGATTCACCTCTCACAGGAGTTAACACACCTGGATGTGATGAGAATAGTATGAAACTTATATGTTTTGATGTACATTTAGTCTTGTGTTGCTGCAAAGAATGGTGCTTTTCAATTGGTTGCTGATCATAGAGATTCTGCTTATGAAGATTCTTTGCTGATGATGTTCATCCTCAATCCTCTGGTTTATGTTATTCGTGCTCTATCAAGAAATCTTGAACTTAACTGTGTCAAATTCAAGATTAGGGGAGGATTGTAAGGAATTATTGAAGATACTACTGATTGTTACTGCTGACAGGTTCCTGCGGAAGGCTTAGTGACTTTCTGCTGATGACTGGTTCCTGCAGATATTTAGAGATCCTACGGATAGAGTTTAACCGTGGTATAACTTATGTATTTTAGGACAAGATATGTAGAATATCTTTTATTAGTTTTTCATTATTCGTTTCTTGTAAGAAAGGTTAGGGTTTCCACTAGTATATAAGGAACCCTAGGTCATTGTAATAAACAAGTTTCTAGTACGAAGTTTTATTAATATTATCGATCCATAGAGGATCAAGTTTAGTATACGTTTGTTTTTATATTCCGCATAATTACAAGCTCACAGAGATTATCTAACTTAGTCTAGCTAGTGATTACATTAGTTGGCTAACGATCTATTGGCTCGTGATCTATCAAGGTATAGATCCCTACATTAGACTTTAATTGTGCAATTTGGGCCCTCAATTTCCAAATCGTATTTGAGTGAGCTTGAATTACTTCATCCTTGTTGGATAATTCAAAACATGTTTCAAATTCAGGAGCATCCGAAGATGTCTTGGCATTTGAGATTTTTATGCTTTCTTCTAGATATTGATATTGTAGTTGTAAGTTAAGGTTATCAACTTCTAGTTTTGAGAAGTGCCTGACCATGTTATCATGGTCGTCGTTTTGAATTTTTTGATGTAATTTGAAATTCTCCCCCTCAAGCTCAATCACGCGGTTCTGAAAGACATTTAACATAACCAACATTTCATGAAATTGTCGAGCAGATAATGCAGAGTCGGTGACGGTGTAGAAAACATCTTAAGCAATGCAATTAACAATCAAATTTTCATTCATAACGAGAATGTTTTTCCTGTCAATTTCACTATATTTGAGATCAATTGCCAATTGTTTACCCTCATTTTCCACATCTTTGAAGACCTTTTTCATTTCAGTTACATAATTATTAATTGTCTTTTTAAGACCCTCAAAGTGTTCTTTGAGAAGATCAAAAAATGGCATGACTTCAGTTAGGTAACACCGTTTTGTTTGCTCAAATCCCCTTTCCCCTTCAGTAATCCCCGTTGGTGTAATTCTCTTTTTACATGTTTTCTCAAAATCATTAAACAGTTGACCTAGTACATATAATCCAATTAGAGTATTGCACTGTGTGGGAAAAGTAAATGGTACAAGGTGCTTGGGCGTGTTCAGAGGATAAATAGTTGGGTCAGCAATCCTAAAAATAGTATGTGTGTTACCCACAAGTCTTTCAGCTTTCATTTTCTCTATGTCAATATTCCAAAAAACTTTCTCAGGGAGGATTTTCTTTTGAGGGACAAAAATAGCTAAACGATTATCATCAGTATAATCATAGTGAAAGACAATATTATTAGCGATGCACAGGGGATCCTTTAATTTCTGAGCAAGTTTTTCCCTAGTTTTATCTTCCATCTCATCAATCTCGTCATAGGATCTCACATCAGGAAGGGTATGATTAGGCTCAAACATAATGTTTGCATCATGTAACGCAGGTTGAGCACCTATACCATTTCTAAGGAAGTTAGCCTTTGGTTTAGAGGCATCCTGTTCACTAAACTCATCTCTTAATTTCCTATGATTTTGCATCATTTGAGCAGATTAGATGGTTTGGCCTTGCGTGTACAACTTTTCTTCTAGTTTATTTTTCAACATTTTAAGATTAGAGAAATCATTCAGAAGTTTTGATTCTTTATCTTTGTAATTGTGTTTGAGCGAGGTTAACCCCTTTTGAATCTCCTGTTTTTGTTTAACAGTTTGATACAATTGTTTTTTTAAAGACAATAACTCCCTTTTTAATGTTTCTTGTTTGGAATTATTTTCAGATATGTAAGCACGCATTTGCCATCCCATTTTCTGCTCACGTTCATTAAGCTCAAATTTAGCATGCTGTTCGTATATAGTCACCTGATCCTTAAGGATGTTAAATCTAGTGGACAAGGAATCATCAAGGTTGTATATAGTGTGCTCATGCAGCTCATGTTCACGAAAATCAACAGACGGTGTATCACTTGGTACAACTTGCAGTCCATTGTCATTCACATACCTTTCATATGGGATAGTATTGGTATTTCCCATATCAATGGTATCTGTGTTGTCAATATCCTTGAGTTGTAAAAAGTCACACACCCTTTGTGGATTGGTAGGGTTATTCAAATTAAGTGAAGTTGATACCTCAGAAATAGCAGATGTGATGGAAGAGCCAGACTGCTGTGGAGAGGAAACAGCTGCAGACATATTAGCCATGAAGATGGTTTGAGCTGTGGGTTCATCATCAACATCATAGTCAAATGCATCACAGTCTTCAACTTGGAAGATGTTCGGGTCATTAAGTGCTAAGTCTTGAACCGGTTGATCATCTACATCAGCATCAAATGTATTACCGTCATCACCAGCCAGAAAGAGTAAGGCTTCTTCATCCAAAACTGTCCCATTTTCTTGTGCATGCATTAGCAACATCTTGTCTTTGAAATATTCAGAGTTTTGTGGACGCTTTGGTTAAGTGCAATTCCTAGCTATGTGACCCATTCCTCCACAGTTGTACCACTTAGGTTTCCTGGCTTGTCCTTGAAGAGCATTACTGACTCTATAAGTCCCATTCCCTATACTAGCATTTCTTTGATTCTAATTCTGTCTTCCTTGCACATTTTGCACCACAACTCTACCATCCTCTATGACTGCCTGATTACGAGGATTGGATGAAGTCCGAAGTTGGTTACTAGTAGATGGAAGAGCTGCCCTGAATTGTTGAACCAGCAATTAAACTTGGTTGGAAAGATTATCAATCATCATGTCAGTGTGGGAGTACCCAGAGTCCAGATGGGTGTTTAAGGCAGATGGTGAAGGAGTTGATGCTTGACCAGTTGTATTAGTGGACCTGGATGAAGGATGTTGTGGTTGAGGTGGATCAATTGAGGATTGATTAAGTTGCTGAACATTTGAGACGAAAGCAAGAGAGTCATTTGTTGTTGAAGGATTGAGTTTTTCCCGCATTAACCGATCATAAGCAGCATGCTTCTCATGTTGTTGCAGATATGCATAGAGTTGTTCATGATTGGTATCCCTGAGACCTTTGTTGAGTTTAACAGCTGTAACATACCTATCCCATTTAGGTGCCATGTTGTTCACGAATTTGGAGTTAAGCTGAATGTTGGGCATTGTCATCTTGATGATTCTCATATCATTGACCAGCTTGTGAAATCTGACATAATAGTCAGTGATGCTTTCACCTGGATTCATTTTGAAGTGCTCAAATTCACCATATAGCTGAGACTCACGATCTTCTTTGGTTAACTCAGACCCTGCAAGAAGCATTTTCACATTATCCCAAACTGCTTTGGCTTCTGTGTTGTAGTTGACAAGTTTGTAGACATCTTTAGGAAGCCCTTGAATGACAATGTTCGATGCTCTGATGTCAGCATCATAGCGTTTCTTTTCGTCCTCTGATAACTCATCGTAGGTGCGAGGTCTGTCTGGACCAACTACAGCAGGTTGATCGTCAGTAGCTGTAATCGTGTCTCTAGTGACGCCCATTCGAAAAGGTCCTTCATCGATGGATTTCAAAATGTTAACCCCGTTTTCCTTCACTAGGCCAAAAACGACCTATGGTCACACATGGTCGATTTGGAATAGCCACACATTCAAATATATGTGTGGCTGAAGGTAGGAAAATTGACAGCATTTACGAATTAGTCACACATGAGCATTTCGAATGTGTGACCATAAGACCTCTATTGCCACACAATCGACCCTTATGTGACTAAACGTAACTGGTGATTTTGTTCCAGATCATTTAGTCACATATGCAGTTGGAACGTGTGACAAATACAAGTAACCTTGATGCCATATATGGTCACACAAAACTTATAGTCACATTTGCTTCTAATAGTATGACCAAATGCCATATACGGTCACACAAAACATTTTGTCACACATTATTTAAGTGTAGCCAAAATCCAGTACATATAGTCACAGTAAACAGTTTGTCACATATTATTTAAGTGTAGCCAAAACATGATTTGTGTGACTAAATGTTGACAAAGGCCACACAAAAACCCAATTCATGTGGCAAGTGGATGATCAATAGTCACACAAAATACACATTCCTTCACTTTAAATAGCATATGGTCACACTTATCAACACTTTTGGTCACTTGATGGTAAGTTGTATGTGACTAAATTCACTCCCAAGAACATGCTTTGTGTGACTAAATGTTAGTAAAGGCCACACAAAAACTAAATTCATGTGGCAAGTGGATGATCTATTGTCACACAAACCATACATTCTTTCACTTTAAACAGCATATGGTCACACTTATTAACACTTTTGGTTACTTGATGGTTAGTTGTATGTGACTAAATTCACTCCCAAAAACATGCTTTGTGTGACTAAATGTTACCAAAGGCCACACAAAAACCAAATTCATGTGCAAGTTGATGATCAATAGTCATACAAAATACACTTTCCTTCACTTTAAATAGCATATGGTCACACTTATTAACACTTTTGGTCACTTGATGGTTAGTTGTATGTGACTAAATTCACTCCCAAAAACATACTTTGTGTGACTAAATGTTAGTAAAGGCCACACAAAAACCAAATTCATGTGGCAAGTGGATGATCAATAGTCACACAAAATACACATTCCTTCACTTTAAACAGCATATGGTCACACTTATTAACACTTTTGGTCACTTGATGGTTAGTATTATGTGACTAAATACACTCCCAAAAACATGCATTGTGTGACTAAATGTTAGTAAAGGCCACACAAAAACCAAATTTATGTGGCAATTGGATGATCTATAGTCACACAAACCATACATTCCTTCATTTCAACACCATATGGTCACACTTATTAACACTTTTGGTCACTTGATGGTTAGTTGTATGTGACTAAATACACCCCAAAAAACATGCTTTGTGTGACAAAATGTTAGTAAAGGCCACACAAAAACCAAATTTATGTGGCAATTGGATGATCTATAGTCACACAGAATACACATTCATTAACTTTAAACATGATATGGTTACACTTATTAACACTTTTGGTCACTTTATGGCTAGTTATATGAGAGTAAATACACTCCCAAAAACCATGGTTTGTGTGACTAAATGTTACCAAAGGCCACAGAAAAACCTAATTCATGTGGCAATTGGATGATCAATAGTCATAAAAAATACACATTCCTTGACTTTAAACGACATATATGGTCACAGTTACTAACAATTTTGGTCACTTTATGGTTAGTTGTGTGTGAGTAAATACCCAAAAGAAACATGCTTTGTGTGAATAAATGTTACAAAACGGCACACAAATATCAATGTCATGTTGCAATTCGATGAACAATAGTCACACAAAATACGCATAAATAACAGCTCAAACATTTTTTTTTGCTTAATTAAGGTAAATTTATTAAGAAAGTGAGCCATAAAGGCAATGTTACATGAAACAACAACCAAACAAAACTATACAGCCATAACATAACACAAGCACCTAAATACATTGGACAATTCCCCAAGCTCTTATTACATAACATGGTTCATTTGGATTTTCGTATAACAACACCTCCACAGTCGGTTCGATAGTAGTCAGTTCGTGATTCGTGACCCAAGTCACGTCGATCCACACGTGGCAATATGTTATCATTGTGCTGGTGAATGACGGTACTAAATTCCTCATCGACTTCATCATACTTATCTTTGTAATTCTTGGGAGGTGTCTTGAACACAATAGACAATTTTTTATCTACCTGGTCTTGCACATAAAAAACTTGTTGTGCTTGTGAGGCTAATATGAACGGATCAGCTTTGTGGCCTAAATTATTCAGGTCAACCAATGTATACCCAAGAATAGTATCGCATTTCACACCACCTTTGCGATTAACCCAATCACATTTGAAAAGAGGAATTTGCCTGTAACGGTAATCTAGCTCCCATATCTCTTGCAAAACCCCATAATAAAACGCTTGCCTTGTGGTTGCAACTTCTTTAGATATGTGCATATCTAATGCCTCAACACTAACCCCACTGTTCTGGTAAACTTTGCCTTCATGAGGTTTTGTACGAAAGGTATACCCATTGATGATATATGCATCATATTTCACTACGCTGGCACGTGGTCCATATGATATCCACCTTACAGTTTCTGATACACTTTCTTTGTCGATGTTCAACTGTCTCTCAACCTGAATTTCATTACAAGTTGGAATGATTTAGTATGGCATCCTAATTGCATTCCCAAACACACATTCATTCTATGTCTGGCAGTGAAAACTAAACTATGTATATGGCAGTGAAAAAAAAAGTCAATTATAAATAGCATAAGATTAATTACCTCTTTGCGTAACCACGTAGCAAAAGATTTAGTGTGTTCATTCTCCAGAAATGCCATTCGTTTACCCGGGTTTTGTGTTTTCAAAAACTGCTTGTGTCGCCTGAAACAATGTGTTTGATTATTATATTTGATAGATCATTTTAAGTAAGGAAATAGACATGTGTTATTAAAACTTACTCGATATACGGTACAATTTCATCTGTATTCTGTATTATATACCATGGCTTTCCGTCCTCATTTTCATCAGTTTCATGTTTATCATGTGGGAGACCAATAGTTTCCATGGATTTATGATATTCGCTAAAAAACTCTATTGTTTCTTCCGCAATAGTCTCCTCAGCAATGCATCCTTCTGGTCTATTCCTGTTTCGCACATGTCCTTTAATAACCTTCATACATCTTTCGAATGGATACATCCACCGAAAGCATATGGGACCACATAATTTGACCTCCCTAGTAAGGTGCACAGTCAAGTGTATCATAATATCAAAAAAAGATGGAGGAAAGAACTTCTCGAGTAGGCAGAGTGTCACAACCAGTTCTGCTTGCATATTATCTAGTTGTTGCGATATTATTTCTTTGCTACATATCGATTTAAAGGAAAAGCAAAACCTGATAATAGCATATCGTGTGGGTGGGTGCATTATTGAACGTATTGCAATGGGCAGAAACTCTTGCATTAACATGTGATAGTCATGCGATTTTAGGCCAATGAGCTTCCTATCCTTTAGGCTGACCAAACTAGAGAAATTTGAACAATAGCCTTGAGGTACCCTGATGTTGTGCAGCGTATCACAAAAAATGTCTTTTTCAGCATTACTTAATGTGTAACCTGCTGGAGGTAGTGTTGTACCGTCTTGTTCTTGCCTAGCAAACAACTCTTGTTTTACCCCCAACTGAGCCAGATCCAATCGAGCATTCAGTCCATCTTTCGTCTTTCCTGGAACATTTAGCAAAGTTCTGATGAGGCTCTCAGCAACATTCTTTTCCACATGCATAAAATCAATACAATGTGGAACAGAATGATGCCTCCAATACCTAAGTTTTCGGTACCAAATGTTGAATTTCTTCCAATACGCACCGTTTTGTTCGTTTGCTTGGGTTGAACAACCCTCTACGTCTGTTGTGTTTTTTTTATGCTTTTTAATCTTCCCACCTCTGCCTCCCGTATGTTGTTGGTCTTCTGATGCATTATTGTTTGTTCGTTTTCCTTTTCCCCACTTATTTTCAATATGCTGTACCTCGTTGTATATTTGTTCCCCGGTCATTGGAGTTGGAGCCGGGAGCAAATCTGGATGTCCATTAAATGCCTTCCTTTGCCTTCTGAACGGATGGTCATATGGTAGATATCGTCTGTGTCCAACATAACTTTGCTTGGACGAGGCAGAAAGTCTAAGACAGTTTGTATCTTTCCCGCAAACCACACAACCTTTGAATCCACTGATTGGGCATCCACATAGTATACCAAGTGCAGGGTAATCATTTATTGTCCATAACACAACGGCACGTAGGTTAAAGTAATCTTTTGTGGATGCATCATATGTATGAACCCCTTCTTCGAATAAGGTGTGCAGATCATCTACCAATGGTTCTAAAAACACATCGATATCATTTCCCGGGTATCCCGATATTAATACCGAAAGATTGATAAATTTTCTTTTCATACACAACCATGGAGGAAGGTTGTATATGACAGTTAAAACTGGCCATACACTGTGATGCCTATTACCCGTGTGTACGTCAACCCCATCAGCCGATATTCCCAGCCGTATATTTCTTGGATCTTCAGCAATTTCGGGGAATTTTTCATCTATTGTACGCCATGCCTGTGAATCTGCGGGGTGACGTAAGACACCGTCGGTTATCCTCCGTGTGGCGTGCCATCTTAAATATTCGGAAATTCTTTCTATCTTAAATAGTCGTTGCAGTCTTGGTATAATTGGAAAGTACCACATTACCTTTGCTGGAATGTTTTCGTACACTTTACGTGTCTTCTCATCCACCTTCCATCTTGATGTCCCACAAGTTCGACACTCAGTCAAATCCTTGTCATCTTTCCAGTAAAGAAGGCAGTTGTTGATACATACATGTATCTTTTTGTATCCTGAACCCATCAACTTCACAACTTTTTTGGCTTCATATGATTTTTCCACCATTTTGTTACCAGCAGGTAGCATCTTTTTTAATAATCCTAGTAATTCAGTAAAGAACTTATCAGAACATCCGTACTTACCCTTTAAGTTGATTAGTTTAACTATTGCGGACATCTTTGTGAAGTCGGGACATCCTTCGTAAAGAGGCTTCTCTGCATCTAATAATAGTTCTTGAAACTTGACAAGGTCATTCTCTGTTTCAAAATTATCTTTTGTAGCGTTAACCATATCTACCGTTGCTGGGCCATCTGTTGGAATATATGAAGCAAAATCCGTGTCGTCAACAAATTCTGTTGTAACGTCAACAGGTTTTGGGGAACTTTTTGATGGCTCATCCTTCTCTCCATGTTTGGTCCACTTTATGTAGGTTAGATCAATCCCATTACTGAATAAATGCCATTGCACTTCCTCCACTCTTCGGTTTATGTGGTTACAACAGTTTGAACAAGGACATGGCATTTTAAGATGAAGTTTATTAACTCGTGGGTCGATGTTCCCCATCTTACGCAAGTTGTCTACTGCATAATTAATAAACGCCTCTACTCCATCAATATAAGATTTGGTGGTCCTTTTAGTTAGCATCCAAGTCTTGTCCATGTTTATAAATGAGCTCCCTGCAGGCAAGTTTAAAAAGACAGCCCAAGTTAATGATTATAAACGACAAAATGTAACTCCAATTGATGAGCATAAAAACTAAAAAGACAGTCCAAGTAAGGAACATATATAAAAGATGGAATGTGGTATTGAATTATGCTAATAATTCAATGAAGTCTAATGAAACAGTTCCTAAAGGGGTGTTTGGGTCAAGGATCCTTAACCAATTAAGAAGCTAAATTCTTGTTCCATGTTCATGTAGTAAAAGCCTCAGG
This sequence comes from Artemisia argyi, assembly GCA_030686995.1. Taxonomy (NCBI): domain Eukaryota; kingdom Viridiplantae; phylum Streptophyta; class Magnoliopsida; order Asterales; family Asteraceae; genus Artemisia; species Artemisia argyi. The sequence continues at coordinate 21,407 of JARVZY010003944.1, forward strand.
GTTACTTATATTGTAAAACCAATTAACTATATACATTTACCAAGAAACTGACATAATTTACAAGAGGTTATCGTCTCAAAACACATGTTGAATTACCTAATATGGTTATAACTGTACGTATACAAAACAAACATAAGAATACTTACCAAAATTTACAGGAGAGTTGTGGTGGTGACGGGTGTGGTGGGTCTATGAAAGGAGAGTTGTGGTGGTGACGGGATTTGTGGTAATATGAGAGGTATTCTTGGCTGTGATAGGAGGAGTTTTCAAATTTTGGTGATTAGTTTAGAATGAGATTGATGAAAACTTTGGGGGAATACATTCAAATTTTTACAAAATTTACAAAAATTTCACGAAAATATTGGAGGGAATGTATCTATAGCCACGTTTAACAACTAGTAGCAAAGGTAATAAACAAGTTTCTTAAACAAAAAAAAATATATGAAGTCAGGGGTGAACTAGGCTCGAACCAGTGACCTCAACAACACCTCAAACTTAACAACACACAACAACACCATCTCTGCCCTTGGGACTTTCTCGTTATACACTTCTTCTTTATTTCTTTTAACCTCTTTTTCCTTTTTAGCTTGTTACTACTTATTTAAATAAGCAAGCTTATTACAGCTTATTTAAGTAAGTTGTTTTCTCACTTTTATTTTTCCTTCAAACTTCAACACTTTAAGTAGTTATTTCACATTTTTCTTGTGTATTATTCATAAGTTTAATATTTTTAATCATTTTATTACTTTGAATTAGTTTTTAATTATTAAAAAATAAAATAAAAGTCAAAAAAATAAAATTATTTTTCCTAAAATTATTTTTTGTCATTTAGGACATACGACAAGTTAATTTGCATTTCTCAGGGAATATCTCAGGGAGCGAGCATCTTGACCATTCGGTCGATCGGGTTTTTGAGCACATAATATTATACATACGTATACTATTCATTGAATCATGTCGTAACATGACACCCTAAACAACTATAACCCAATTCCCATATGATGTCAAATACCCATTAATGAATGTGACCAGTTATAACATACTACCAGTGACCCACCATGTGAATTAGCCATCATCACCGGTCATACATGGGTTGCATATACTTGGTATGTGTGTGAAGGTTATATGAAGTGTTTTAAAGTTATTAAAGGTGGGAACGTTAATTTTGACATTTGGGGAGGCCATAAAACCAGTAAAGTCATATGTACTATGATGAAGACTGTGTCCTACTGTCGTTAGGGTATCTTTAGGTTATATGATACGTTTGCGTCCATGTGTACACGTTTTCGTCCATGTTTACACGTTATCCCCCGTTTATCATAATATAATATATATTATATATACTATTGATGCAATCATCACATAACATGTCAACCATAGCAACTATAGACCAATGACCATATGATGTCAAATACCTAATACACATGACCCACCATGTCAATTAGCCATTATCACCGGTCATCCATGGGTTGCATAGACTTTGTAGCTGTAAAGTTTTAGTGTGAAGGTTATATGAAGTATGTTAAAGTTATTAAAGGTGGGCACGTTAATTTTGACAATTGAGAAGGCCATAAAACCAGTAAAGTCATATGTAATATTAAGAAGACTGTGTGATACTGTCTTTAGGGTTTCTTTAGGTTATATGTTACCTTGCGTCTGTGTGTACACGTTTTTCGTCTATGTGTACACATTCTCGCCCGTTTTTTCATGCATTAGTCCGTTTCTACACGTTTTTTGTCCGTTTCCGAGCTTTTATAGCCGTTTTCATATATTTTAGACGTTTTCCTCCGTTTTCATACGGTTTTGTCTATTTTAGACACTATCCTACATTTTCTTACGATTCATACATTTTCTTACTTTCTCACACGTTTTATTCCCGTTTAGTACGTTTTTTTACGTTATCGTCTTTTTGCATATGTCTTTATTTGGGTGGCGTTAGATAACTTGGGCACGGTAAGTTGGTAAGCCGACCCTTGTGCACGTTTTTCGTTTTATTCGTTTTGATACGTTTACATGCGTTTTATTAATTTTCGTACGTCTTTGACATTTTTTTTCAGTTTTCGTTTTATACGTTATTTATGTTTGCGAACGTCCGATTTTCAGTTAAATAATATATTTTTTTTTTCTAAAAAAAATTTTTTTTTAAAGAAATTTCATTAACTACCACTTTGACCCAAAAAAATTATGCCTGCATCCCCCATTTATATGTCACGTAAACTTTAATTCCGGCCATTTGGTTTCACAACGAAATTAAAACACCAACTAACACACAAAGGCAACCAAACCGTCATCCCCAACATCTCTGCACTACAACAGGTTAGGGTTTCATCTTTTTGATCAACATCAAAGTAAACTTGTTTTTCCCCCTCTTTTATTAACTTGTTTGAAGTGATTTATGCCGAACTTGTTCATAATGTGTCGATCACTTTACCTTATATGTATTGCTCTGATTAAATAATGTGTTCATGCTACTTTAGTTTAAACTCATTTGCGTGAAATGGTTATAAACATTATTGTAGTCATAAGAAGTTGCATGTGGGTTTCCCTCTAAAACACAGTTGATACTATTAAGGGGAAAATGATATACCTTATTAGGAATTGTTGATACTTGCAATGTCAAGTATATTAACTTTGTTGATTAGTAATGATATACCTTATTAGGAATTGTTGATTATTTAGGGGAAAATGGTATATATTGAATGGATTTAAGTTGTGGTATGAAATTGGTTATTTCTCTCACAAATAATCAGTTAATTAATCACTTTAGATATGCATTTGACTTATGTTTGTCAATTATAAGCAATGCATTACCTTTTTGGAATGACTGTTGTTCAGTTTGTAGTAGCCTGTTGGAATGAGTTGGTTTCGGTCGGGTTCGGTTAGTGCTAGCCTGTAGGAATGTGTTGCTTTCGGTCGGGTTCAGTTTCTATTAGCCTGTAGGAATGAGTTGGTTTCGGTATGTGTGTGTTGATCCATTTGGGTTCCATTAGCAAATTTTCATTAGCAAGTAAGGATGCAAATTTATATGTTGCCAAGTATGTGCCCTGTTTTAACTTAACATGTGCCCTGTTTTTCGTTTATGATACATCAATATTTTATGTGTGTTTGAATATTACAGTATAACATGTGCCCTGTTTTTTTGTAGAAATATGGCCGTTGAATTTGTGATAACTTTAAACCAAAACACGTTCCCCGACTCTCAGGTAATCTCACACATACGCCTTAATTACATTTTATACCATAAATGCTTTGTATAATGAATGTCAAATAAATTATTGAAATGCTTTCAGGAACTTCCACCTGTCTACGCCGAATCATGTTACCATGGAAGGCGGGACATTTACATCACAAGCACTCAGCGAGTTCGTTTCAGAGTACAAATAGCGATTCAAAGTAACCGCCCCATTGTGCTTACTGGAGAGAGATGGAGAAGGTTTGCTTTGGAAAACCTGAGTCGGGCTGTTAGGCTGTTGCATTTCGTTGAGGAAGGTGATGACTGCTTCTTTGTTACCGGATACACTCAAGATGGAGCTGAATTTGGTGGCTACCACATGAACGGCGGTCGGGTTTCAAGATTCCAATCTCATGTTTTTTCCTTCTATGATGAGTTCCAGGTATTAGAGTAACTTACTAATCTTATGTCAAACATTTGATTTCATAAGTCAATAAATATTAAATTTTAATGTAATAATAAGGTTACTCTTAAAATTTATTTGCAGACATTGCCAGCTGCATTCCTTGGTGGCTTAGGTAATGCACAGCAGATTACAATCAAAGTAGACGGGGTAAACTTTGATGTTGGTTTGATTGATGTTGAAGCGGGAGGAGCCAACGGGCAGGTGATGTATGAGTTGGACCCCGATGATTGGAACAAGCTTGAAGAATTTGTTGGTTTAAAAGCTGGAATGATTCTCATCTTCACAAGGAAGCGCGCAAGAAAGTTTTTGCTTACCGACTTCAGTCGTGAAGGTAGTCTAACTACCGACGCGCGTTTCCTTGGTGCCACCAGCTTGCTACCTGATCAGCCCGGTTTGTTATTGACCGAAAGAGGTAAATATTTACCAAATACTTTCATACTACACGTTATATCTGTCAGTGATTTATTAAGTGATTATAATTAAAATTCTTTATAGATGACAATCGCTTGAAGCATATTTGCCAATGGCCTGCACATAAAGACCACTTTGATGAAGGTCATGCATTCTATAAGAGATTGTCAACAATTCGAGTGAATCAAGAACATGTACGTATCTCATCATTCATATATACATATTCTTTACTTTTGTTTAATTAGTTGGAACAAACTATATACTTACTAGTAATTTGAACTGCAGGATATCCCGGCAGATTTCCTGTTGCAGCATCCTATCCACCCATACCGGAGGGTCCTCATGAGACATCGTGGTGTCGAATGTTTCATGAGTATGACGATGAAGCCCCACAAAGCCGATCCTGAGCTGCCCGGTGGTGTGACTGTCTATGGGATGTGGAGGAAGTTTGCCGCTGAATGCTCTTTCGCAACAAACAAGCTGATCAGGTTCAAGTTCATGTACTTAAATGTTGATGGCAGTGGTGGTGATAATTTGCAAGACTCTGTGTATCCCATGTTTCATCTGTGCTGATGTGTCCAACTTCAAACAATTTATGCTTCATTTGCAGTCAAACAATATTTATTATATTTTTTGTAAGTAAATACCCCCTTAAGTGTATAATTTTTTGTCAGTTATGTGTGTTGTAAACATGCATTCATTTGGGGGTATTTTACTTATGCTATATTACTAAATTTGAACAATATTAGTACTGTTATACATTAGTTAATGTTGAACACTTAATGTTAAATAGTTAGTTTCAGCAATTATGGAATCTAATATATAAATATACTTTTATGCATATGCATGTAATGTAATTTAGTATGTATGATGCAATCTTGTTAAACTGACATAATTGACATGTTATGTGAAAACAAAATGCTCAATCTTAAACCAATTAACTAGACACATTACCAAACTGCTTCTTAAGTCATATTGGAGGGAATTGACAAATATATTTGAAGTACATATTGGAGGGAAAGTTTAAAAATATCTTATCAAAAAGATTTTCTTAAAAAACATAAAAAGGGAAGCTGGGAAATCAAGGGGAACCATAGGCTCGAACCCAAGACCTCACCAACCTCAACCTTTTGAATGCCTCAACACACCACACACTTACCACTTGCCCTTGGGACTTTTTCATTTAATATCTTACATTGTTTTGTATATAAACAAACTTTTTAGGCTCTTAGCTTATTTCTCCTTTTAAGCTTATTACACCTTATTTAAATAAGTTGGTTTGTCACTTTTATTTTTGCTTCAAACTTAAATACATTAAGTGGTTATTGCACATTTTTCTTGTGTATTCTTAATCAGTTTACTATTTTTTATCATTTAATTACTTAAAATTAGTTTTTAATTATTAAAAAATAAAATAAAACTCAAAAAAATAAAAATATTTTCCCTACAATTATTTTTATTCATTTAGGACTTAAGAAAAGTTAATTTGCATTTCTAGGCTTTAAATTACAAATTACTATTTCCCAGCCTATTAGAATCCTGTGAGTAGCTATGAATGTAAACGAACTGAACGTTCTTTGAACGTTTCCTGATTTGTTTGGTAAAAGTTCGTTTATCTTCGTTTATTTAGTATACTTAACAAACATGATCAATATTTGACATTAGCTCAGTTAAAACGACATGGGAATATCTCAGGGAGCGAGCATTCTTGACCATTCGGTCGGGTTTTTGATAACATAATATTATTCATATGTACTATTCATTGAATCCTGTCGTAACATGACACCCTAAAACAACTATAACCCAATTCCCATATGATGTCAAATACCCATTAATGAATGTGACCAGTTATAACCTACTAACAATGACCCACCATGTGAATTAGCCATTATCACCGGTCATCCATGGGTTGCATACACTTGGTATGTGTATAGTTATATTGTGAAGGTTATATGAAGTGTGCCCAGTGGCGGAACTAGGATTTCAAAATAGGGTCCTCAAAGGGTCCTTCAAGGGTATGCACCCTATGTTTTTTACACTACCCGTCGAATTTTAGGGTTTGCACTTCCATACCCGTGCTATACAGTAGATCCACCCCTAAGTGTGTTAAAGTTAATTATTAAAGGTGGGCACGTTAATTTTGACATTCGAGAAGGCCATAAAATCAGTAAAGCCATATGTACTATGATGAAGAATGTGTCATACTTTCGTTAGGGTATCTTTAGGTTATATGATACGTTTGCGTCCGTGTGTACACGTTTTCGTCCATGTTTACACGTTATCCCCCATTTTGTCAT
>JARVZY010003945.1:0-27755 GCA_030686995.1 Artemisia argyi
GACAGTCAACTTGGATATCTGCTGATGTATCATGAGTGCCCACTTCTGGCATAGGAGCAGGAAAAGGTTCCTTCCTAGAAGCATCAGCAGAAGTCTTATCAGCAGAATGCTTTCTCCTGACATAAGTTACTCTTGAATCCGTTGGAACACTTGTATCAACAGAATAAACAACATCAGTAGCTGGTGCAGGCCTATCATAAGTAGAATGAATAGATGGTGCAGGCCTAGCATCAGCAGCATTCTTCTGAACACTATCCAATGTGGTAGCAGCAAGAAGTTCAAGGCCTTCCAAATCAATTGTGTCAGATGCTTTAGTGGATTCCTCATCTGATTCATATACAACACCTTGTCTCTTCCTTTTCTTGAGCTGAGCCTCCAACTTCTTGACTCTGCCAATAAGAGTCAGACCTACTTTATTAAGATTCTTTTTGGTGAAATCCATATCATTCTCCAACTTATCCACCTAAGTTACATACCTGTTCAACAAAGCAGATACAGAAGTAAGAGTAACAGGACCTTCAGTTCCGCCAACAGGTAGGGGTGGCAATTTCTGACCCGACACGAAACCCGACCTGAAACCGACACGAAAATTAACAGGTTCAGGTTGAGCTAAATAGATTTTGGGTTAGGTTTGGGTCGACATGTCCAACCCGTTTATTAAATAGGTCAGGTTCGGGTTGGGAATAAAATAAACGGGTCTACCCGCCAACCTGTTTAAGTTTTTTTTTCTTAATTAAAAATTATTTATATTTAATTATACGGGTTAAATAGGTTAAACGGGTTGACCCGCTAACCCATTTAACTAGTGTAATGTGCTAACTTTTGTATATAAAATGGATTAAATGGTTCAGTCTAAAACCCGTTTAACATATTCAACCCGTGGAACCTATTTAACCTGTCAACATAAGTATATATACGGGTTAAATGGGTCAGGTTCGGGTTACGTGTAAACAGGTTAGGGTTGACATAGCTGACCCGATGATTTAAATTGGTCAGGTTCGGATTGGGGTTTTCTGACCCGCCAACCTGATAACCCGAACCCGCTAACCCGAACCCGACCCGAATTGCCACCCCTACCAACAGGGATATCTGTGGCATTGGAAGCATCATTGGTCCTGTGAGTAGAATAATCTAAATCTACATCTACATCTACATGATCCTCAAAATGAGGTCTCAATGGACTAGGTGTGGGAAGTCTTGTAAACTGTGGTGAGTGTGCAAATTGGTCAGGGCCTAAATTCTCATTGAGCAAATGCTCAGGAGAAGTAGTATCCATTGGAGAAGGTACAGGTGTTGGTGACCTAGGAGAGGGTGGTGGTTGAACATCAGGAGCAACTGATGCACTTGCATCAGGAGCAACTTCAATCCTGTCAGGAGAATCCTGACCACCAGCAGCTGCATCAGCAGCCACTCCATCAGGGGGATTGCCCACAGGGGCATCAGCAGCTACTCCATCAGGAGCATTGCCAGCAGGCAACATAGCAGGGAGTAAAGGTCTGTTTTCTCCTGTAAAGTTGATTTTCATTTGAGAAAACAACTTTTTAGATAAACCCTTAACAGGCAAATGGGTAGGGTCATTGGTCTGAATGCCTAAAATAATTTGAAGAAACCTAGGATACATTAAATATTTAAGTTTGGTATCCTTAACATTATCAAGCATTTCATTAAAGATATACTTAGAAAAGTTAAAGGTTCTTCCCTAAGAGAGACACACAATGGCAAGAGCAATGTCTGTAGAGAATTGATCCCATCCACCAGACTTAGAACTCATACACTGAAGCAAAGTGTGTGTCAAAAACCTCCATTTAGGGCAAAACAAATTCTTGTACCACACTTTCCCATCACCACTATAACCAGTAGCCCGAAGACCTGCAAGTATCTCTTCCTTAGGCAAATCAGTCTCCCCACCTTCATCATCCAATTGAAGTTGAGTTCTGACCAAAGACTAAGTAACCACACATTCTTCCCCATCTACCATAGCAACAATCTCTGTTGGTCCATCTTCAACAGTCCTGGTCCTTGCTGTTTCCCAAAATTGTATAACCAGAGATTCATGAATAACATTTGGATAATGGATCAAAGCATAATGAATCTTGGAACTTTGGAGAAATTCTATCATACCCACATCATCTTCATCACCCTTACCACGACCAAGAAAGGCATGTTTGTTATGATCACCTTTGAAAAGTAGTTCAGCCATTGATTGAGAATAAGAAATTAGGGTTGGGAGTGCTGAAGAATGGTGAAATGGTTTTAAAATTTTATAGCGAGAGGGAATCAGTTAATTGTGAGTGGGATATGCGTGGCTAATTATGGAAGTTACCAAACGTGGAATGAAACTGATATGAATTATTGGAAAGTAATCTTTGACCAATAACCGGCTTAATAAGATCCCAATTAAACTGACTCGTCAGCTGAAACCAAGTCAAATGGCAGAAACCAAATGGTCAATCCGTAGAAATAAGTCAATCGTTGACTACGGTCAACCATGTATGAATCAGCACTATCCGCAGAATCAATCAGCAGAATCACACCTTCAGTGGTAACCAAATATCTTTGAAAAATCTCATTATTCAAATTTCGAATAACCCTTAATTATCTCCAAACCACCTCGCATTTATGGTAATAAAGACACGCGGTTGGGGTGATCTTATAAATAAAGGGTAATTATCCCCAAATCTCTTCACACAATACAAATCCCTAATTATAGTTCCTCCAATCAATTAAGAACCATGGCATCCAATCCAAGCATCATTAACCTTTCTTCTGACTCATCTGATTCATCTGAATCACTAACATCACCACCACCACTCAGAATGCCAACTCTCCCCCGGGGTCTCACAAAAGAGCAAGCCAAAAAGAAAAAACATGATATACCTGCTCCAAGTTCATCATCATCAGAAGAACTTCCACCATACCCTTCTGAAATTGATGATCCTGAATACCAGAGAGAGATGGAGAGAAAGTGGAATGCATTGGAGAGGGCAAACAGAGTTCCCAATCCTAATGAGTCTCTCTTCATCTTCACTTCTTCTGATGAAGAGGATGATGAGAATGATGCACTCTACAACCCCACAACCCCTGAGAAGCCCCAGTCCTCTCGTCCAAGGCGACCATCAAGAGGAAGAAAATTAAATCCCCAATTGCCAAAGACAAGAAAGATTGTGATGGGGTTTCCCTATCCTCAGTGGCAAGGAATCTTCAACATCAACAACAAAGGCAAGGAGAAGATGGTGGAAGGCAAGGGCAAGGGCAAAGTAGAATAGGAATTTTAGGATTGATAGGCTTGTAATGCTTGTGTTAAACTTTCAATCTTATTGTCCTGTATTGTACTTCTGAAGAATCAATAAAAGTTTTGCCTTGTTTGTTTTTACTTGATTTTAATTCTTCTGAAAGAATTGCATTCCCCTGAATAAAGTAATCTTTAATCAACCATCAGCAGGAACACACTTAAGAACAAAATAGATATTATCAGCAGCATGTGGTCAAACCCATTGACTCGCATCCGAAGAATCCACTTAAGTGGACAAATTGCACAATTAGTAATTGCTATTGACTCAACTACCTCCCATTAACTTGCATTTACTCACATTAATCCCAAATCAAGTCTTTATAAAGAAGTCTTCAAGGCATAAGCTACTCACAACCCATTAGTACACTAATAACATACCAACAAAGTCTTTCTCAACACCCAAATCATGAAACCATCCCCCAAGATCATTGATATTTCCTCGGATTCATCATCAGACTCCACCTTTGACATACCTCAAATCCAAAGAGCATACTACTACCTAGGTGAAGGCCCTTCTGAATTTTGTCCCTGATTTTACTCCTGTCACAGCATTTCTGACAAGTGAAATGGAGAAGGTTTGTGCAGATATGAGGAAGATCTCTGTCCCTGAAGAGCCACAGTCCTCAAAGAGGAACAAGGATCCATTGAAGGTTGTCCTGGGTCTTGCTGCTCCCAAGCTCTGGAACAAGGACATGTAATCCAGAGGGGTCCACAAGAGGATGCCTGACCCAAAGGACTTGGGCAAAGGGAAGAGAAAGATGGAGTAGAAGGTTGGGGCTTTGGGAGGTGGTGGTGTTTTGGTTGTCTGAGTGTTGTTAGATGGTGTCTTTTGTACTTCTGATGTTTGATGTTGTTGATCATGTACTTTTTGTTTCTTAAATAATGAAAGATCCTTTCATTTTGTCTTTTACATCTTTTTCCACTGATAAAAGTTCTGTAGATCTTTGTGCATCAGCAGGAACATAGCCTGCAACCAAACATTCAAACAGAACACAAAAGACAACCATAATAATGTACAAAATTAGTAAGAAACCTGCAAAACAAAGTTAGTAAACGTAATAATCTACATAATATACAACATGTACAATCCTCCCCTGAGGCATATGCCTCCCCTCAAACATAGCATTCAAGGGTTAACCATCCCAATGGTGACAACTAGGTGATTAAACCTATGTCCATCAAAAGCTTTTGTTTATAAATCAGCCACATTATCATCAATATGAATTTTAAGCACTTGAATTAGATGCTTCTCATTTGCATCTCTTATAAAATGGTGCCTAATTTATATATGTTTAGTTCTCTGATGAAAAACAGGATTTTTAACAATAGAAATAGTACTTTGATTCCCAGACATGTTTCTTGAACAGCCACTATCAACAATACCTAAGTCTTTATTAAGAAGAGGATGTTCTTACAACAAAGAAAGTTAATATACAACAACATTAAAATGTTAAGAGACTTAAGTCATGAAAGACTTGAGCCTGCCCTGTGGATCATTATAATGTACCCAAGAAGATGAGTTAGATCCACAATTGTTCCTGGAATCCCTGTAGTTATATGGCCTTTTATATGTCCAAGAACAATCTGCTGAGGACTTTTCAATAGAATCCCAATTAGCCCTTCCCGAAAACATTGGGTCATTATATTCATACCAATGATTAATTCCATAAAATGGTCTTGACCCATATCTATTTCTATTGGTATTCATATATCTACTAGCATAAACAGACCTATCAGAAGGAACAGACCAATCAGCAGTAATGGTATGCATTCTGCTGACATTGTAATTTGCCTGTGGAACTAATGAGGGTTTGGTACAAGTGTTAGTCTACTTTTGTCTAGGTCTATTATTAACAATAGAAACACCCATCATCTTATCATGAAAATCACAATCCTTAATCAAATGCAATTGGCTACCACAAACAAAACACTTCTTCTTCTTAGAAGATTTATTAAATCCAAAAGATGTGTTATTAAACACAGAATTATTCAAAGAAGCACCAGAAATAGAATTGTTTTGCAAATACTGAAAGGAATTGTTTTCAAAAGAAGTAAATAACAAGTCTTCAGAAGAGGCTGTCTTAGAAGGAACTTCATCAGCAGCAACTTCAGAGTCCACAGACTTGTAAGATGACTTGTCAGAAAGCTTTATTGAGGACTTGGGTGAGTCTGACTTGGTCTTGGAATCATAGCTGGCATAACTAGAGGTATCTAAGGCCTTGTCCCTGGAAGAACAAGAGACATATGTGTTAGAATCATTACTAGATATACTTCTAGAGTTAGGGGAGTCATTGATCCTAATGCCAGTGTTTTCCTTTGATTCTGGTAAGTCCAACTTATGGGATGTAGGCTTAGGGGTTCCTGTGGTTGGAGAGTCTTCAGACTTGTTTGGAAAGTCTTTAGACTTTTTGCCAAATAGATGGTGTGAACCATCAAAGTCAGAGGTTTTGGTGGTAGGCATGAATACACCTCTAATAGGTCCTGGTACTGCATGCATCTCACCTTCCTTCAAAAAATTTATAGGTGCAGAGTTATTTTTACTTTTCTTATCAAAATGATGGTTTTCCTCTACACCTACATATTTCTTAAAACCTAAACCAAACTCAGATGTTACAGATTGACTTCCATAAAGAAAACTAGACAACTTATCACCTGAGACTAGCCACTCTTTATGTAAAGCAATTTCTTTATCCAGCTTATCTTTCAAAACATCTTTCTCAGATATAATCCTAGCTTTTTCTTTTTCAGAAAACTTTAATTCATTGCTAGTATTCTCTAAATCTCTACTTAAAACTCTAATATTTTCCTCATAAGCCAATTGATTTTGCTGAAACCACATTTTCTATTGTTCTAAGGTTTTAAAAGCTTCTTTGTAAGTAGCAGCTTCAATAAAACACTCATTATATTTTGGTTTCATCTCATCATAAGCTTCTTTTAGAGTTGTATATTTAGAATCACAATCACAAACACAAGTAGATACCTGAGGAGAGATGCCCATGAGGCCAAAATCATCATCACAACTAGCCATGCAGGAGATTTGAGGAGGACTGCTTGTTGCATCTTCATGCTCATTCTAGTCAACACCAGCATCTATGGCAGTTACCAAGGCTTTTGATTCACTAGCCTCCACCTCTTTCTTCTTGTATGCTGAGTATCTGGTATTAGCTTCACCCTTCTTGGTTGTGCACTCTCTTGCAAAATGGCCAATTTCTCCACAAGCATAGCACTTCACTTTCCTCCTGTCAAACCGAGCTGCATCTCTACCATCAACATTGAGCTTTTTACCAACCTTTTGCTCAAATCTTCTGACCTTGAGAGAGAGCATAGCCATTTGCCACTTTAAGTCCAACTCTTCTAAAGCAAGTTCATCAATCTGCTCAAAATCTTCATAAGCTATTTGTTGCTGTTTATCAACTTCAGCAACAAATGAATGAAGTACATCTTCCATCACATTACTAATATTCGGATGAGTTATTGGATTAGCATTTGAAAAAGACAATGTGGTAATGGGAAGACTTTGACTTGGAGTGGATGGACTTGCGTAAACTTGTGGTACTGGGGATGGACTTGTATAGGTATGTGGCATGTAGTTTGAGTTAGAGCTGACAAATGCAGATTGTGAAGGAGTTGCTGCATATGGAGAGAATCCCTTGATGTCACCTTCCAAAGCTCTGAGTTTGTTGTACAAGTCATCAAAACTGAGGTAGTCCAGGCCACCTTTGGTTTTTAATGATATACTCACCTGAGACCATGAGGGAGGTAAGGCTCTTAGAAACCTGGAATTCACCTCCTCATTGTCAGGTCTGGCTAGAAGCTGATTCAACTGACTCAGTATCTTCTGAAACCTGTCATAGCCTTTGTGAAGACCCTCTTCTTCAGTTATTCTGAATTCTTGGAATTCTTGTTTCAACATACTCTTTCTCATCCTTTTTGATTCATCATTCCCCCCAAATCTAGCTTTTATAGCCCACCAGATTTCTCTTGGATCAGTCATGGAATGAAAATATCCCATGTGGTCATCAGGGATTACCTGCAGCAATATGGTTCTTGCTTTACTCTCCCTTTGTATGGCAAGAATTTCTTCAGCAGAAACAGGTTCCACAATCTTAATTTTGCCATCCGCATCTACAGTTTGCTTTTTAGGACGGCAGCCATTGAGTATAACATTCCAGAGGTTATAGTCAACACTTGCAATCCAGTTTTGCATCTTCATCACCCAGATTTCATACTCATCCTTCCTGAGAAAAGGAAGCTTGGCATTGCTGTTTGAGAAGGCCACCTGTTGTAGTTGTTGAGTGAGAGAGCCTGCTTCAGAGAGAATGACATCACTACCTGGTTTGTCTCCCATTGGTACTGAGTGAAAAGTTATGTGATTGTGTTGAGGTTACAGAGAGTATCTCGTGGCTCTGATACCACTTGTTAGGATCTATATCTTGATAGATCTCGAGCCAATAGATCGTAAGCCTACTAATGTAATCACCAGTAAGACTAAGTTAGATAATCTCTGTGAGCTTGTAATTATTGCGGAATATAAAAACAAACTTATATACTAAACTTGATCCTCTATAGATCAATATACTTTTACTAATAATGCTATGAAACTCGTACATTGAATAATGACCTAGGGTTCCTTATATACTAATGGAAACCCTAACCTTTCTTACAAGAAACAAATAATAATAAACTAATAAAAGATATTCTATCTTGTCCTAAATTACATAAGTTCTATCAACGGTTTAACTCTATCCGTAGGATCTCTATATACGTCCGCAGGAACCAGTCATCAGCAAAAACACTCTAAGCTTCCGCAGGAACCTGTCAGCAGTATCAGTCAGTAGTAACTTTAATAATTCCTTACAATGGGTGACTAACAAAGTTTTCCAAATTTCCTTTGCCGTATTGCACATAAAAATTCTTTCAAATTCCTTTTCGGCAAAGCATTGTAAACTACCAATTTAGCCTCATCATTCTTGGCTAGCTTTCTTTTAAGATTATCACTTTGTTGATCATAAGGAATTGATACGTGGGAATCGCACCAAGCTTTACCTCTCAAGAGATCTTGAGAAGCTTACAACCCCCACCAGGCAGTGTACCTGATCGTTGTAGTATAGTATAGTGACAAGTACCAGGGGATTGATCGTTCAGCTAGGAATAGTGTCGCTAGGATTAGAAAACCTAAATACTAGTTCTAAAAGTGAGGGATGATTATTTTTGTACTTTTATATTTTTTTGAAAGCAAGTAAAAATCTCGGGTTTGAAGGATTTGGGCGGAATTAGTTGCCAGTCAACTAACCCAATACTAAAGATGCAATCAAAATAAAATACTAAAAATGAAAATAAACTAAATTATACTAAGGTTGTGAGCAATAAGTGGAGAAAATGTGTTTACTTAGATTTCACTACTCCCTAGACATCTTTTACACGTTAATTACTTGTTATAGTTGCATGGATGACGGATTGTATTCCTTAATACCATTCATGGGGTGGCGCACTTAACTCCCCAATCCTATGAGCTCTTATCTCCTCCTATACCATGCCCAGCACAACCATAGGGATTATAAACAGTGGCTCATGCATTAAATACAACCAATAAAACCTAGTGCACATCAGTTCATGTTTCCTAAGACGTTCAAGCATGTCACCAATTGGAAGTCTGCCAGTTTTCTTAAGCCTAACATCGAATTCACCCATCTAATACAATTATAAACAAGTAATCAACACATAATTAACATCTAGGTTTCATTAGATCCAAGCAAACAAAAGATAGATCTAGCCTAGCATGATGGAATTAAGACAAGAACAAGATATAGACAACCAACACATAGACATATTGATTGAATTAAAAGAATACTTATCTCAATTACACATGAAAGGTATCAAGGGCTTAGAACCCTTGAAAAACATGTAAAATTCGCACCAAGTTCGTACTTAGGGTTTCTCCAAAACTTCTCTCTTTTTAATGTGAAAATTAGAAAACTATATATAAGAAATATGGTTTGACGGCGTCAAGACAAAGCTTGTGACGCCGTCACCTCGCCGACAAAATAATTCTCGGACTGCCTTGATCTACTTTTGACGTCGTCATGTATTAGCATTTCCAGGCCGTCATGAATTTTACTCTTGACGCCCTACTTCGTGACGCCGTCCATTCTGTACTTGGTCGTCATGGAATTTACTCTTGACGCCGTCAGGATGTTGCTCTTGACGCCGTCACCTACTGTTCCCAGCAAGGAAAATTAAGACTTTGGCGTTTTCTTCACTTTTATGCTCCAAAAACGTCCGAATTGCTTACTTTTCCAGATTTCACTCCCAAAGTACCTAAAATCACAAAAGGAACGATTTAGGGCAATATTTGATCAAATAAATTCAATTCCGGGCTTAAATGACCCCCTAAAAGTGGTTCATTTTTCGCATCATCATATACCCTTACACTTGAGATTTGCTTGTCCTCAAGCAAATGCGCTTTTATTCTAGTCAAAATACAAGTTAGGGGTCATTTAACACTAATATAAAAGTAATTACAACAAGTAATCGTTCCACTAAAGACCAATAGACAAGCACGGAGGTCATATACTAGCACCTCACAAATAGTGTTTAGATACTCACATCTCTCGTGTGTAATAAAGTATAAATTACAATATGGAAATGGAAGTTATCTCTCACTACCTGTCATAGCAAAATAGATTACCATAGGCTTGGGAAAGGATCAAACCTCCACCACATGGCGTAAGCACCTAGGATAAACTATCAAAGAGGTCTTTTAAAGGATTATAACGTTAGGTGTAGGGATATGAAATACACGGTTTTGTTGGATAAAGGAAGTTTTACTGGTGGCGAGTTAACAATATTGGTTAATTACATGTACAATATGGCGTTGCTAAGCCAAGACTAGACTCGACTTAAGCTAAAAAAAATGAAAAATAACAAAAACATAAAATGAACATAGAATAAAAAGGGATGGTAGTCCGTATATTTTTTCTCTTTTCCTTTTTCTATTTTTTTATTTTCTTTTTCTTGATTTTTCGATTTTTTTTTTTTTTTTTTTTTTTTTTTTTTTTTTTTTTTTGCATACACTTTTACCCTACCATCCAAAATAATACATCATAGGGAATAAACATTTCCCTTACACTTGAATCTTTACATACTTTACGTTAAACTAATCTAATGACTCGAATTAAGAAAATCAAAACACTTGGAGCACTTTTAAGATTAACGCACATACGGGGGTAATAAATGATGTTCTTCCCCATTACTCCATAAAATAAGTACTTTACCCATGAGTCCCAATCGTCCCAAAACAATATGTACAAGGATATGACTCGACTTAGCAACCATGTAATCAATTAGATAGTTAACTTAGGGTTTAACAAATAACAATAATGCACTAAAAATGAGCGCATACACGGAAGGCTAAGGCGATTTGGTTGTACATTTACGTGGGGTGTAACAAATTCTTCCTTTAAGTAAGATGCTTAAAGTTAGAAACGAAAAGATAGGCTCGGAGGGGTGTACTAGGGGTTTCGTGTACTAAAAATGAGTACAACGCTAAGGGTGTGGGAAAAATTAGTTGACTTAACTAGCCAAGTAATATGACTTAAATGGTCAAGTAATTTTGATACGGGTTTAACACAAGGGTGATCCTAATGCCTCTTATCATGTAGTAAATCCTACCACACGAATGTAGTCTCACTAGCGGTCTCGGGATGCATCACTAACGCAAGTTCTAGAATCTAAATGCTACCGGTACACTCATAAGCACTAATAGTAAATGCTTTTCCTATCAAATCTAAAGGCGAAGCTCACATATTTGGGTGGAAAATTTTTCTGAAAGTACGGTTTTGTGTTAGTCATACAATCTCCTATCCATGAGACGCTTGCTATGGCTAAAGTTTCACTCCTAAATGTTGTAAAAAATTTTAAATTTGGCGCTAAAATTGCACTAACAAGTATTTATCATAGTTTTATTACACATCTACTATTAAACAAAACAAACTCAAGCGAAAGTGCGTATGTAAGGTGTCATCTTTTTACCCTCCCCTTACACTTAGGATGAACATTGTCCCCAATGTTCAAGTAAAGAATGTAAAAGTGAAAAAGTGAAAAGAATGAAATCAAATACTCCCCTGATTCGCTCGGTATGGATAATTAGGTGGCCAGGTTAGATCTTCCTCCAAGAAAATGAACATCAAAGCTTCCCTTCCAGAATGTAAATCATCTTCTTGTCAAACATAACCTGTAAATCCTGAAAAAATAGACAAAACAACCTCGCATAAAATCGGTGGCATCCTATATAAGTTACTAAATCCTAGAAAACAAAATAAGATATAATGCTTGTGGAATGAAGTTTGCAGATTTCCTGGAGATTATAAAACTTAATAATTCACAAAAACCATAAGACTCCGTTAGAAAAACAAAACCGGTAAAATTTCCATATTTTTACACGTGACGCCGTCAAGAGTTAACTCTTGACACCGTCAGAAGTGACCTGCAGAAATTCTTATGTTAAGTTTCTGGAAAATTTCTGGAAAAACTTGGTCCTACTTCCTGGAAAATCCTGCAAAACTTCATTATGACTCAATACAAGCATTTGACTCTAACATTTACGAATACACATGTTCATTTAATATTGTAGAGAATCATGATCGGTTTGTTTCTTAAAAACATATTTGGGGTTTCCCCTTACACTTATCTTTTGCAAAAATACTTCTAGGTGGAGTTAAGACTGAGCCAAAACAACAAAGTAAAGTATTTCCACTATTAAGTTTAGAAACATGATCTACCAACAATAAAAATAAAGCATGCATACGGAAGCAAATAAAATCAAACAAACAAACAAATAAAAACACACAAAACATGGGTTGCCTCCCAAGAAGCACTTTTCTTTATTTACGAGTCTTGTAGCTAGACTCAAGGTCATGGGTTACTACGTGACCTCATCGTTGGTTCCACTCTCTAGGTCGTCTTCTAAACCAGTTTTGTATTCCGGACCTAGTTGCAAGCATTCTTTGTAGACACCAAGCATCCTATTCTTTACATATTCTACTCCTCTACGTCTATCCTCCTCATTCCTATAATAAGCCGCTTGCTTGTGTTCTTTTTCGAAATTAGAGAGAAGGCGGTATTGCTCAATCTTGTAGGGCATTTGATAGGCAACCTCATCATTCTCTTCCTTGAATCTAACTATCCCTAAAGTCGGATCATAACTCATCCCAGTGGCCTCAACAAATGGTTTTCCAAATATTATTTGGCTTAGGCAAGCATCTATCACTGGACGAGTGTCTTCAACTATCATAAAATCGATCTCATAGGTGAGATTCCCTATAATCACATGCAATCCCTTCACTCTTCCTGCAAAATTACTTATCAGATTCTTATTAGGCATCATCCTAAAATTAAGTTGCTTTTTCATCACCCAATTGCAATAAGTCCTAGTCATGATGTTCACGGGGGATCTAAGGTCGATGTAAGCTTTCCATATATGCATGTGCCCGATATTGCATGGTATGTTAATGTTAGAGGGGTCTCCTATTTTGATAAGGGGGGTGCCAAGGATATATGGTCTCTCGGGACTATCGAATAAATCCTTATGGTATTCCCGTTCTTCCTTGGTGGGCAACTTATCAAAGTACTTTTCTATAGGCTCTACCTCCTCTAATTCCTCTTTCCTATTAACCTCAACTTCCCTACTCTCATCCTTAGTCTCGGCTTCTACTCTAACTTCATCCTTGTCACTCTCTTCTATCTCCTTATCTATTGGCTTAATGGTGACAACATTGACAAAGTGGACATGTTTGGACGATGAGGGGTCCTTAATTTGGATTCCGTTATTGGTGTCTCTAGTGTCCTTCCTAGGTGTGACTAACGCTTGGTTGTTGAGGGCTTTCAACAAGTTGACAATCTTGTTGGTCATCTCCGTTTGTTGTTGGTTTAATTCGGTTTCAAACCTAGCTATGCGAGCTTCTTGAGATGCCATAAACTTTGACATCAATCCTTCAAGATTTTTGGTACTACCATAGTTGTTAGAAGGATTGTTGTTGAAAGTACGGTTGGATGGTGGACCGTTGGGTTGGTAACGATTAGGCGGATTGGAAGAATTGGGTTGATTTTGTTTCCACCTAAGGTTTGGGTGATTTTTCCAAGAGGGGTTGTATGAATCACCGTAAGTGTTTGGCTCGGGCTTGAAAGTGTACCACTTATCTCCTGCTTCGTCGGTTCGCGTGGATGCGTAGTCTGCAAAAGCTGTTCCAGGGAGTTCCACACAATCACGAGTGTCATGGGGACCACTACATAATTCGCATGAAGAAGTGATTTTGTTCACTTGGCTTGAAGGTTTAGGAGCTTCGTAAGATTTCATGAGAAACTTGACTTGGTCCTCAAGTTCCATGATCCTACGGTCGGGAGTGCTAGAATTGTTCGAAGGCAAAGATATTGCCTTGACCTTTTTATTCAAATCACGGGGATCATTCCAACTTTCGTTGTCATAGAGAGCAAGATCTTCTATGAGTTCTCATGATTGTTCCGCACTTAGATCACGTAGCTTACCACCGGCCGATTGGTCAATGGCTCGCCTCGTGGAGAGATCGATATGGTCATAAAAAATTTGGACTTGGAGCCAAAGATCTATGCCATGATGAGGGACTTTTTGGAGTAAGTCCTTGAAACGAGTCCATGCTTCATAAAGAGATTCATTTTGACGTTGTTGGAACATCAAGATGTCATTTCTAAGCTTAGTAATTCTCCCCGGTGGGAAAAATTAAGCAAGGAAACGAGTGGTGAGATCATCCCATGTGGTGATGGATCCCGCGGGTAAACGCTCAAGCAATTGACTAGCTTGATCCCGTAGAGAGAATTGGAATAGGCGTAATCGGGTTGTCTCTCTAGTTGCAACATCTAGGTCTATGGAATCTACGATTTTGAGGAAGTCCTTAAGATGTTGGTTTGGATCTTCGGAACGAAGTCCATGGAATGCACATCCGATTTGCACCAACCGGATGGTGTCGGATCGCAAGGGGGTCACATTGGCTCCGGTGAGCTCAATGGTGTTTCGGTAGCCTTGGTGGCTAGGTCGGGAATACTCTCCTAAGGTTCGGGGCCTAAGAGGTTCTAGTGGTGGGTTTTGTTGTGGTGGGATGACGGGTTCAAGGATGTTCCCGTTGTCCATGATGTCGGGTGGTGAAGAGTTACGAACAAAGACACAAAGAAATAAGATAGACTAAAGAAAACCTAAAAATAAAAATAAAATCTTACTAGAAAGGAATCTAGCAAGTAGACCTAATAAAAAGAGATTCTAACCTAGACAATAAATATTCCCCGGGCTGCGGCGCCAAAAACTTGATACGTGGGAATCGCACCAGGCTTTACCTCTCAAGGGATCTTGAGAAGCTTACAACCCCCACCAGGCAGTGTACCTGATCGTTGTAGTATAGTATAGTGACAAGTACCGGGGGATTGATCGTTCAGCTAGGAATAGTGTCGCTAGGATTAGAAAACCTAAATACTAGTTCTAAAAGTGAGGGATGATTATTTTTGTATTTTTATATTTTTTTGAAAGCAAGTAAAAATCTCGGGTTTGAAGGATTTGGGCGGAATTAGTTGCCAGTCAACTAACCCAATACTAAAGATGCAATCAAAATAAAATACTAAAAATGAAAATAAACTAAATTATACTAAGGCTGTGAGCAATAAGTGGAGAAAATGTGTTTACTTAGATTTCACTACTCCCTAGACATCTTTTACATGTTAATTACTTGTTATAGTTGCATGGATGACGGATTGTATTCCTTAATACCATTCATGGGGTGGCGCACTTAACTCCCCAATCCTATGAGCTCTTATCTCCTCCTATACCATGCCCATCACAACCATAAGGATTATAAACAGTGGCTCATGCATTAAATACAACCAATAAAACCTAGTGCACATCAGTTCATGTTTCCTAAGACGTTCAAGCATGTCACCAATTGGAAGTCTGCCAGTTGTCTTAAGCCTAACATCGAATTCACCCATCCAATACAATTATAAACAAGTAATCAACACATAATTAACATCTAGGTTTCATTAGATCCAAGCAAACACAAGATAGATCTAGCCTAGCATGATGGAATTAAGACAAGAACAAGATATAGACAACCAACACATAGACATATTGATTGAATTAAAAGAATACTTATCACAATTACACATGAAAGGTATCAAGGGCTTAGAACCCTTGAAAAACCTG
Organism: Artemisia argyi; assembly: GCA_030686995.1. Classification (NCBI taxonomy): domain Eukaryota; kingdom Viridiplantae; phylum Streptophyta; class Magnoliopsida; order Asterales; family Asteraceae; genus Artemisia; species Artemisia argyi. The sequence continues at coordinate 15,513 of JARVZY010003945.1, forward strand.
TAAAATTTGCACCAAGTTCGTACTTAGGGTTTCTCCAAAACCTCTCTCTTTTTAATGTGAAAATTAGAAAACTATATATAGGAAATAGGGTCTGACGGCGTCAAGACAAAGCTTGTGACGCCGTCACCTCGCCGCCAAAATAATTCTTGGACTGCCTTGATCTACTTTTGACGTCGTCATGTATTAGCATTTCCAGGCCGTCATGAATTTTACTCTTGACGCCCTACTTCGTGACGCCGTCCATTCTGTACTGGGTCGTCATGGAATTTACTCTTGACGCCGTCAGGATATTGCTCTTGACGCCGTCACCTACTGTTCCCAGCAAGGAAAATTAAGACTTTGGCGTTTTCTTCACTTTTATGCTCCAAAAACGTCCGAATTGCTTCCTTTTCCAGATTTCACTCCCAAAGTACCTAAAATCACAAAAGGAACGATTTAGGGCAATATTCGATCAAATAAATTCAATTCCGGGCTTAAATGACCCCCTAAAAGTGGTTCATTTTTCGCCTCATCAGCAATCATTTGACCATTTTCAATAGGTTTAAAGTCGCCATCGGTAATAACATGTCAAAGATCAATGTCTTTTGATTTCACATACTTTTCGAATCTTGTTTTCCAATAAATCAAACAAACAGTTTCAAAAAGTGGTGGTCTTTGCATAGATTGCCCTTCTTGATATTTGTTGAAATCCATTGATCGATTCAAGTTTTAAAATACAATTTACTTTAAAAACTTGCCTGACGTGGCTCTGGTACCAATTGTGGAAAACTAGAAGGGGGGTTGAATAGTTTACCAACTTGTTTCCTTAAAAATTTCTTTATGAAAAACTTAGATTCGATTGTAGGTAAAGTCAAACGACACCAATATGACGACGAAACTATACTAATACTAATATGAAATAAGTAAATAAAGAGAAGAGATGGAAAGATCAAACCAAGACAATGGGGTTTATAGTGGTTCGGTCACGAAGCTCTTCTTCGCCCTACTCCACTCCTCGAGTACCACACTCGAGAGTTCTAAGCACTATGTCAACAAAGCTCCCTTCAGGCGAAGAAACCCGTACAACGTCGCTTGCATTATTTTCCGACACTAAGCTATATGTCAAGTACTAATCTTAGCTAGTACTAATCTACCACGATCCACACGATCCTAACTTATCACACGATCCTCACACAATCTACACGATCTTCACAAGATCCACACAATCCTTACAATCTACTCTTGATCCACTTGATCAATGCTATATCACTCGACACTCAAGAGATCCTCAAGATCTCAATAAGATCACAATGATCAACGCAATGACTAAGAAACACGAATACACTTGATGTATATCAAGATACAATCAAGTAGACAACTAGTAATGAAAGTGCACTACTCTATGACACCAACACCTTGTATCTTCTTGATACTTTGTGTTCTTCTCTTGACTAGAAAAGGCAAGTAGATGATTCTTGGTTGGGTGAAAGAATCACTCTTTAAACAAAAGAAAACTAACTAATGATCTAAGAAGTGTTTAAGAAAAGGAGGATTGAAACCAGAAAGTTATGTGTGTGAAAGGATGGCCAAAATCTGGGAAGTGAAGTGGTATTTATAAAATCTGAGAATCTGGCCGTTATAGAGGGATGGCACCACTAAATGTCACACGGTACCACTAAATTTAGTGGTACCATGCCAGACAAAGACGCTTCAATTTTTTGTCTTTTAGTGGTGAAAGTTTATTTGGGGGAGTTTGGAGCTGTGATGCGTGGGAATCGCAATAGGCTTTACCTCTCGAGGGATTTCGAGAAGCTTACAACCCCCACCAGGCAGTGTACCTAATCGTTGTAGTATAGTATAGTGACAAGTACCGGGGGTTGATCGTTCAGCTTAGGAATAGTGTCGCTAGGATTAGAAAGCCTAAATACTAGTTCTAAAGGTGAGGGAAGATTCTTTTTGTATTTTTATATTTTATGAAAAGCAAGTTAAAATCTCAGGTTTGAAGGATTTAGGCGGAATTAGTTGCTAATCAACTAACCCAATACTAAGATGCAATCAAAATAAAATACTAGAAACGAAAATAAACTAATTTATACTAAAGTTGTGAGCAGTAATTGGAGAAAATGTGTTTACTTAGATTTCACTACTCCCTAGACATCTTTTACACGTTAATTATTTGTTATAATTGTATGGATGACGGATCGTATTCCTTAATACCATTCATGGGGTGGCACACTTAACTCCCCAATTCTATGAGCTCTTATCTCCTCCTACACCATGCCCAACACAACTATAGGGATTGTAAACAGTGGCTCATGCATTAAATACAACCAATAAAGACCTAGTGCGCGTCGGTTCATGTTTCTTAAGACGTTCAAGCATGTTACCAATTGGAGATCTTCCAGTTTTCTTAAGCCTAACATATAAATCATTCATCCAAGACAAGAATAAACAAGTAATCAACACATAATTAACATCTAGGTTTAATTAGATCTAAGCAAACACAAGATAGATCTAGCCTAGCATGATGGAATTAAGACAAGAACAAGATATAGATGACCAACACATAGACATATTGATTGAATTAGAAGAACACTTATCTTGACTACACATGCAAGGTATCAAGGGGTTGGAACCCTTGAAAAACCTGTAAAGTTACACCAAAATCGTACTTAGGGTTTCTCCCAAAACTTCTCTCTTAAATATGAAAAATTAGAAAACTATATATAGGAAAAGACGTCTGACGGCGTCAAGACAAAGCTTGTGACGCCATCACCTCGCCGCCAAAACTATTCTCGGACTGCCTTGATCTACATTTGACGCCGTCAAGACTAAATCATTTCCAGGCCGTCATGGCTTTTACTCTTGACGCCCTACCTTCGTGACGCCGTCAAATCTGTACTGGGTCGTCATGGAATTTTGCTCTTGACGCCGTCAGGGAATTACTCTTGACGCCGTCACCTACTGTTCCCATTATGGAAAATTAAGACTTTGGCGTTTTCTTCACTTTTATGCTCCAAAAACGTCCGAATTGCTTCCTTTTCCAAATTTCACTCCCAAAGTACCTAAAATCACAAAAGGAACGATTTAGGGCAATATTTGATCAAATAAAGTTGAATTCGGGCTTAAATGACCCCCTAAAAACGGATCATTTTTAGCCTAATCAAGCTGGTTTGGGTAAAATATAGCTGTTAGGAATATTTTCGAAATGATTTTTCCTAAATAAAACATTTCTTTATAATTCAAAAATAATTTGTAAAATGTATTTTTGTAAAGAAAGTTTTGTCAAGCTAAAAATGTGAAGTTCAAAACACAAATTCACTTCTTTGATCATTTGTCAAGTTGTAAATTTGTTTGTTCATACCTAGAGTGATTGTCGTAGAAATCGGATATTTCGACTAAAAACTTGTTAACGTTAATTTTGAAGTAAAATGTTTTCACATTTTTTTATCATCAAAACATAGAGATATCGAAAGATGAAAGATGACGTATTTAGACATTATTTGCATCAACATTGTGGACTGCTTGGAATCAAACCATTTGGTGCAAAAATACCCAAAGATGCAAGAGATGGCTCAAAAGGGAAGGGGAAAATACTATGGGTTAATTGTATTTGACTTTCTAAAGTCAATTATCTCTATGGCTAAAATGCCCATCAATAAAACTTTTGTAACCCTTAGTAACTATGTTATTTGACTTTCTAAAGTCAATTTTCAACTTTAATGCAGTACCATGACTTGCTAATAGTCATATTTATGATATACATGATAAAGAGAAACTGCATATACTAGAAAGCTAAAAATGCAATTACATGAAAACTGCAAATTTTTCATTGCCATACAAAAGCTTGACTTTATGTTTTCAAAATCCATTACAATAGCCTAAAACACCTAAACAACTACTTAATACTAAAACTGCTATTCATCTACCTACATCAGTTTCCTACTTTCATTCCAAATACAACACAAAAGACAATCAAAATCCCAATCAAAATCAGAAACAGTTTGTCATACAATTGTAACTTTGACCTGGTGCAAGTAAATTCATCAGCCAACAACTTATTTTGATTAGTTAGGACATGAATGTGTTCTTGCATCTCATTCCTTTGATTCCCTCTATGCTCTTCCCAAAGCAATTCCCTATAATACTCACTAGGTAAATCATCATAAAAAAAACTCATAATATCCACACTTGTTGTCTTGTAATTACAACCAAATGTACATTAGAAAGCATTTAACTTTAATTATCAAACAAAATCCCCATTATATACAAACTTAAATACCCACAATTCACTGTCAAATACAAACCCTAGTAACCACTGTATTTGACTGCCAAAATCCCCATCAAATTCAACATATTCATAACAACAAAATTAACTAAGGGCTTACAAATTTAGGACAAGCAATGAATCTTTTCCCCGGATTCTCCCCTAGTCCATGCCATTTTCACTGTCATTGCAAGACCACATCCGCATTACGGTTTAACATACTTCCCAATCACTCTTGGTGTGCCATGAGCATAATGAACCATGATCTTAGGATGAATTTTCAGTGTTTTGTGATTTTAATAGTTTAGGGTTAATGAATTATGATGGTCAGATTTGTGTGTTGTAAGTTTTTTGTGTTTAGGGTTAATGAATGGGGGGGGGGGGGGAATAAATTTGGCTGTGTTAAAAAAAAACCGTTTATTAACGTTAGACAAAAAGACAAAAAAGCATCACGTGTAAGTCACGTGCGAAACAAATAATGGGTTAATCCTTAATTACCCCATATAGTCATTACATAGGGCGGATTAGTGACTTGGATAAAAAAAAATTATAATAAAAATAAAAATAAAAAATAAAATGACTGCACAACACAGTAAAAGGTGGCAAGTTCAATACATTTAGAAATAATTATCCCATTAAAAAATTTAACGTAAAACATTGGTTGAATTATCTTAATTCACTTTCAACTAACTAAAGTTGCACTTAAATAATGGCTAAAAATGATCTTTTACATTTCAATACTCGTTTGCGTTGTTTTAATATGTTATATTTAGCTTTATTCTCGTTGTCTCAAAGATTTTCAAAATCAAATTATCCGAAATTGATATAAACAAAAGCAAACCCACTATAAGTTAGTTTTAATAAATGGGTGGCCTAAGAGTAAAAAGTTTAATAGTTGAGTGATCTTTTCAAATAGATAAATCCAATTAATGGAATTACCCATTTTTACAAGTTACAAAATCTGTCACATCTAAGTCATTTTCTTGGTCAGACCATTGTGGTATACTATTCATTGTATGTAGATGTCAATTTTTACCCATTTCATATGGGGTAATATTAAGAAGATGTTATATATTTCAGATGAGTTTAAATGGGCTTGGGTGGGTCTAACAGGTAAAAAAAAATTAACGCCTATTTTCAGTTTTTACATTCACAAAAATAATAATAATAATAATAATTGTGAAATCCCGACGGGTTAATTGGAATTGAGACCCATTTGACCCAGCCCCGTGGTCCTAAATGACTCATCTAGACCCAAATCCATTTAGACTCAAACCCATCTAAGAGGGGAGGGAGTGATAACGCAAAACCTGCGTTATTCTTATGTGTCCATGCCTCAACGCCGTTGGCTTGCGTTTCACCATTTCCCACTAGGCTGCGTTGGAGAAAAATGGTAACGTGCGTTGTGGTAGTAACGTGCGTTACTACAGGATTGAATACATGGACAGAATTGCAAAAACACCCCTTGGACTTGCAACGGCTATAATTCAATGATGTGTCTGTGTTTAAGTGTGTGGGTTTGCGTTTGTGGTTTGTGGGTTTACGTTTGTGTATGTGTTTAAGTGTGTGTAAACGATGAAGAAGCAGATGACTGTTTTTTTTTTTTTTTTTGGTCAACAATGAAGAAGACGATGCAAACTAAGAAGAAGAAAGCTTGTGTGGTTTGCAGTGAACGTGGACAAAAAGACTTTATAAAGTTTTTTTTTTTTTTTTTTTGGGCCTAAACGAAAATTGTAATTTTTTTTAATGGGTTAAGACTTCAAATGGGCCTAAATGAAAATTGTATTTTTTTTTTTTTTTTTTTTTGTATTTAATTGTAATGCTTTTTTTTCCATATTTTAATGTTTAGTTTTTATAAATGAAGTGTTTGAATGTTTAATAAAGGAAATTGTTGAGGGTAGAATTTGTAAAATTGTAAAAAGTGGTGTTATTGGGTGTTATGATTTCCTGGTGTTTTTGGTGTTATGTTATTTGGTGTTAAAATGATGCGGCGCTGACGTGGCAGTGGTGTTGGTGTTATTTCGTGGTACCACTCCTTGTGCTCTAAGATATGTGACATGAGTGACATGACCCAACCAACACATTTTGCCACTTATTGTGTATACATGAGGGATGGCAAGGTTAGTAATGGTAAGACCAGCAACTACGTCTGAACTTATACATGTTTGTAATTACTAGTCCGCGCAAGTTCGATGATTTTATCAGTAAGTGTTAATGGTCATCTTGACCTGACTTTGACTGTTTTGAAACTGCACAAGTTGAGTATAGCCTCATCAAGATATTTGGAATACATATTGTTTTGGACTCTTTGTTTATCTACACTTATACATGTTTGTCCATTGTTATGGAATACAGTATAAGATAATGGCATTGTAACTATGGTCATCTTCCTATTTATTTGGCCTTCATATTTGTCTACATAGACTACTGACTAGTGTCATCTTCCTCAATTCAAACTTTTTTATTCATGTTAACCTGAAATGACGAAACTTAACATGTATGAATAAGTAAAGATAAGCATACAGGTTTTAGGTTAACGAACTTTACTCAACACACCATTATAGTACGTTAACTAGTTTTTGTTATACCTTACAAATTTCAAATTTGCAGTTCAAGCTGTGAACTCATTTATATTTTACTTGTGCAGATTTCAGTTGTGAACAAACGAGAAACAAATAAGAGCCCTCAATTGAAATTTAATGTTAGAATGGAAGTGTTTCAAGATACCATTATGGCATCAATGTCACAATAGAGCAAATTAATACGAAACATTGTTTATTGCATGAAGCAACTATACGACACGCATACCATTACTAAAAACTAATGTCAACTTACTCTCAATCAAATCACATTAATGCCGCATTATTGAAACTCTTCAAAATCAATCATCAGAACAATAGTCTTGGTATGTGAACATGCTTTCACATCTTTAAACAATGCAAATTTAGAACTCACTAAGTGATTGCGTATATGACCGGACGGTCAAATAAATATACCGGACGATTATCCAAAAGTTCCGGACGATCAGGTCAAGACCGGACGATTGATCCCTCCCTCCGGAAAGCACATGCTTGACACGTAACTCAATCTGGTCTGACACTCTAGCATAGGGGTGGCCCACAACGCCACCCCCTATATGTCAGGAACAGTAACCTACTTACAAGTGGTGAATAGTGATAGGTCAGTAGTATAAATACCCCTTGTGTACTTTCACAATAATTAGCATTTATTGCATTATCATTACACACACTTATTACCATCACCCTATACTCATTCTTACGCCGGAGCTTGGTCCTGGGATAACACCCGGGGCGAGGCTAACGCGTTTTGTTGTGATCCACAGGTTTGCAATACATTCATCAACCGTTCGGAGGACTTCACAAGGACTATCGAAGGGTTACAGGATTTTACTCAAACAAATTGGCGCCATCCGTGGGACCCGTATTCAATCTACCTAAGCTATAGGATGGATAATGCCTTTCCTGTCATAACAGGAGGAGATGACACTCCTCTGACGAAAGAACAGATCGAGGGGCACGTTTCCACACTCCGATCCCTGATTATGACATATAATAGGGGGAGAAATGTCTCTCCCATTCGGTTGAATTTTGATGACCGGGAACTGGACGGGAGACGAAACGAAATTGCAACCGGGGAGAAAGTATCCGATGAGGACTTGGGAAAACCCTTCAAAGAACTGTCCCACTCACCCTTGACCCGGCGGCTTTTAGAGTTCTCCGCGCCAGAGCATAAGATGCCGTCCCACATTAGGCTTTACGATGGCTCCACGGATCCGGAGGATCATCTTAGCCGATTCTCCGGAGCGGCCATGCAGGGTTCGTGGCCCATGCCTGTGTGGTGTCGCATGTTTCAACAAACGTTGGACGGCAGTGCCAGAGGATGGTACGACAAACGCCCGTCGGGTAGCATCGACGAATGGACCAGTCTACATCACCAGTTTGTCACCCGTTTCTCCTCGAGGAAGAAGTGTTTCAAGGATCCTACGGAAATAACCCGGATTGCGAGGCACGCAAATGAATCTTTACCTGAATTTAAAGAGAGATGGACCACTGAGACCGGGTTCATACAAGGGGTACCGGAAATCATGAGGATCTCATCGTTCATGGATGCATGTAAAACCCCGGAGCTAGCTAAACGCTTCGCAGACAGATTACCGAAGACGGTGGAAGAGATGATGACACGGGTAGACGACTTTGTTAGGGCTGAGAAAGCTTTCGCCAACACGGAGCTACCTCGAGGGGAAAGGTCAGAAACAGTAAGAAAGTTTCCGGATAGCGGTCCTCGTCGCATGGATAGACCATTTCGGGGATCATACGGGGGAGACCGGAGACATGGCGAGAACAGAACGGGCTATCACGGACGTGACGTATACTCCCCATACCGGTCCAAAGATAAAGCACCATTACTCCCTCCCAGAAACGACTATCATGCACGTCCCAATAACCCACTCCCGAGACTCACTTTGAACGCCCTCACCAAACTCCCTAAGGAAATCCTAGCTACCGAGCGTCAACTCCAGCTCCCACAGCCCAGGCCCATGAATTATCCTCCACGTAGGGAAAATCAAGACAAATATTGTGATTACCATATGGAGAAAGGACATCTTACGAATGATTGCAGGAAGCTGCAGAAACAGCTAGAAGAGGCACTAGAATCGGGAAAGCTCAATCACCTCATCAAAGACGTTAGACAGAAAGGGGTGGTCCAGCGAGAGGAACCTCGAAAAGGCAAAATCATTAACATGGCCCGAATGAACACTGATGGAAGGAAAAAAGAAGAATCGGGAAAGGACGGAAGAGTGGATGAATGTACCCATCACCTTCCCTCCAATTTTATCGGATGATATATCCGAGGAACCCCTGATTGTGGAAGCTATGATAGAAGGATATCTGGTGCGTCGGATCCTTGTAGACGAAGGGGCATCGGTGGAAATCATGTTTGAGCATTGTTTCAACAATTTGCACTCCTCGATCAGATCCCGATTACGGCCCACGCATACCGATTTACTGGGATTCGCCGGAGATGTTACAAAACCCCTGGGCAAGCTAGAAATGGACGTAGAGTTTGGGAATGAAGGCCTATCTAGACGGGCAATCATGAAGTTCACCATAATCCGAGCCCCTTCCCCTTACAATGTGATCCTCGGCCGGAGCGGACTAAAGACACTCAGGGCGGTCCCGTCAACCATCCACGCGATGATGAAGTTTCCTACTCCGTAGGGAATTGCTACTCTGCTCACCCGATCTGCCGCTGTATCAGAATGCCGGAAAAAGAAAGATGATGAAACACGCGAAAAAATGGAGTTAAGCGAGGAAAGCCAACCGGAGGAAATTATGATTAGTCCGGCACATCCTGATCAGTTGGTTACTATCGGAGGAAATTTGACCCCGGAGTGCAAGTCTCTCTTAAGGGCTCTGTTGGTGAAAAACATGGACGTGTTCGCTTGGGAACCGGCCGACATGACAGGCGTCCGCAGGCGAATCATAGAACATAATCTCAATGCTAATCCTACAGTAGAACCGGTGTGTCAGAAACGAAGAATATTCGCCCCGGACCGCAGCCAGGCAGTGTTGCAAGAAGTAGAAGAATGGCCACGGGCCGGAATCATCCGACCAGTGAAATATCCGACGTGGATCTCTAATCTGGTGCTGGTCAAAAAAGCGGACGGGACTTGGAGGATGTGTGTAGATTTCAAGAACATCAACTCAGCCTATCCGAAGGACTACTACCCCCTCCCGGACATCGATTGGAAGATTGAATCGGTCATGGGATACAAATACAAGTGTTTTCTGGACGCCTACAAAGGGTACCATCAGGTGCAAATGGCCAAAGATGACGAAGAAAAAACAGCATTCTACACGGACCAGGGAACCTATTGTTACACCAAGATGCCGTTTGGTCTCAAAAATGCCGGAGCAACATACCAAAGGTTAGTAGACATGGCTTTCCAAACACAGCTGGGGAGGAATTTGGAAGCCTATGTGGATGATATGGTGATTAAGAGCAGGGAAGAAAGGGGAATGATAAAAGACATAGCCGAAACATTCGACAACCTCCGGAAGATCAATATGAAACCCAATCCCAAGAAATGTTCGTTCGGAATGGAAGAAGGGAAGTTCCTGGGATACTTGGTCACTTCCGAAGGAATAAGGGCAAACCCAAAAAAGGCCAAGGCCATAATGGACATGCAGTCTCCCCGGACGTTGAGGGAAATGCAAAGCCTCAGCGGCAAGCTGGCCGCTCTAAATCGTTTTCTGTCCCGGTCGACCGAACGATCGCTGCCTTTCTTTGAAACCTTGAAAAGCATCACCAAAGAAAACAAAGACGAGTACTGGTGGACGGAAGCAGCAGAGGCGGCTTTCCAAGAAATGAAATGGCTCATCGAACACCTCCCCTCGTTAACCACACCGGTCGCCAAGGAAACCTGGTACATATACCTGGCAGCCGCAGACGAAGCTGTAAGTACCGTGCTAGTGGCAGATAGGAAAGGTAAACAATGTCCGGTCCATTACGTCAGTCGGACTCTGAATGATGCAGAAAGAAATTATGCCCCCATGGAAAAACTGGTCCTATCCCTCTTACACGCATCCAGGAGGTTACGCCGATATTTCGAAGCCCATCCAATCAAAGTCATCACGGATCAGCCACTCAAGCAGATCCTTAACAAGACGCAAATGTCCAGAAAACTGGCTAAGTACTCGGTGGAGTTGGGAGCGTATAACATAGAATATGTGCCGAGGAACTCAATTAAGGGGCAGATCTTGGCAGATTTTCTCTCAGAAACACCGATTGGAAACAACTCAGCGGCCTACTTCCAACAACCAGCGCTAAAACCAAACGCAGACGACGTCGGACGGTGGACGTTATATACGGATGGTGCATCCAATCAAAAGGGTGCCGGAGCAGGTTTGGTACTCATCAGCCCAACTAAGGTAGAATATACATATGCCCTTCGGCTCAACTTCGAGGAGACAACAAACAACGAAGCGGAATACGAAGCATTGCTCGTTGGCCTAAGAATAGCAATAGACATGGGGGTACAAAAGTTAAGGGTGTACGTTGACTCCAAGCTAGTAGCCAACCAGATTAATGGTGATTATGTGGCCACAAACTCAAATATGATTAAATACCTAGCAAAGAAGAAAGGGCTGATAGCCGGATTCAAGCACTTCTCCATCATCAGTATTCCTTGAACGCGAAATCAAAAGGCGGACGTGTTAAGCAAACTGGCCACGGTCGCATTTAACCACCTCACGAAGGAAGTTCTTGTCGAAGTACTGGAAGAAAAATCGATCGAAAAGGCCGAGGTAAACACCGTGGTGGAAGAAGAAGGGGGCAACTGGATGACACCCATAATCAAATGTTTAGAGGAGGGGATCTGGCCGGAGGACAAAAACGAAGCGCGAACGCTCAGGATGAAAATAAACTAATATGTCATGGTAGAAGGAGTGTTGTTCAAAAAATCTTACTTGGTACCGATGCTAAGATGTGTGGGGCCTCTACAAGCAAACTATGTCATCTGAGAGATCCACATGGGTGCCTGCGGAATGCACTCGGAGCCTCGAATGGTCGTGGCTAAGGCCATGAGACAGGGATATTACTGGCCTACAATGCATCGGGATGCCCGAGAGGAAATCCGGAAGTGTGATGCGTGTCAGATTCATGCGAAGGTTCCAAGGCTACCAAAAACGCCGTTGACATTAATAATGGCGCCCTGGCCCTTCTATCAGTGGGGAATGGACATCCTAGGTCCGTTACCGCAATCGTCCAACAAACCAAAATATGTGATGGTAGCCATCGACTATTTCACCAAATGGGTCGAAGCCAAGCCGCTGACGCGAATAACCGGGAAGGAGGTTAAGAAATTCACCTGGGACAATATTGTTTGCAGGTTCGGGCTACCGAAGATTATCGTCACTGATAACGGGAAACAATTCATAAATGATACGTTCAAAAGATGGTGTGAGCAATTGGAA
>JARVZY010000467.1:0-25759 GCA_030686995.1 Artemisia argyi
AAGGAATCATCATTTGTCTATATGTTGATGACATGTTGATCTTTGGCACTGACCAAAATCAAGTTGATCTTACAAAAGAATTTTTGTCATCAAAGTTCTCCATGAAGGATATGGGGGAGGCAGATGTTATCCTTGGCATAAGGATTAAACATGAAAGTAACAAAATTTCTATCTCTCAGTCTCATTACATTGAGAAGGTGTTAAAGAAATTTAATTACTTTGATTGTACTCCAGTGAGTACTCCTATGGATACAAGTGAGAAACTAATGCCTAATACTGGCAAAGCTGTATCTCAACTTGAGTATTCTAGGGTGATTGGCTGCTTGATATATGCCATGACTTGTACAAGACCTGATATTGCTTTTGCTGTGGGTAAACTGAGCAGGTATACTAGTAATCCTAGTGCTCATCATTGGCAAGCAATTCAGAGGGTCTTTAAGTATTTGAAGAGAACTATGGATTATAGTCTCTCATATACTAGTTATCCTTCAGTATTAGAAGGATATATTGATGCAAGTTGGATCAGTAACACTGAAGACAATTCGTCTACAAGTGGCTGGGTATTCCTACTTGGTGGAGGTGCAATTTCTTGGGCATCCAAGAAACAAACTTGCATTACCAGTTCAACCATGGAATCTGAATTTGTGGCTTTAGCTGCTGCTGGAAAAGAAGCTGAATGGTTGAAAAACTTGCTTCTTGAGATTCCATTGTGGTCTAAACCTATAGCACCTATTTCTATCCGTTGTGATAGTGCTGCTACATTGGCAAAGGCTTATAGCCAGATGTACAATGGGAAGTCTAGACACTTGGGTGTTAGGCATAGCATGATTCGTGAGCTTATCATGAATGGGGTGGTATCTATAGTGTTTGTTAAATCTCAACAAAACTTAGCTGATCACTTGACGAAGGGTTTGGCTAGAGACTTGGTTTTGAAGTCTGCTACAGGGATGGGTTTAAGTCCAACTTAGTCACTGAATGCAAGGATACCCAACTCCCTTCTAAGGAAACTTGGAAGCTGAGTTCAATGTGGAAAGCTGATCATTTAGTGGACTGAAGCACATGTATCACAAACATCCCAAGGTTGTGCTTGGTACCTGCTGAAAGGAGGATGAAGTCTTCACTTCTTAATGGTTAATTTTCTTTGAAAAAGTGCTAAGCAGGAGCATGAATTAAAGATGAACCACCTATGTGAATGTTGAAGTTTTGCCGCTTCAGGAAGCTTTGGACTTTTAGCTTTTACAACATTTATGAATTGGATATGGACACATGGCTTGTATAGTGTCAGGAGTATTTTAGTGTTTGAAAACTTGTGTGTATTTATCATCAGGTATTCAAATGGGTTGAAGGGTTCAATTCTTAGAACACCCTGATTCTCAAATATTTGAAAGTATATGTACTAATGTGGAAATTCAATCCTCAGGATATTTTCATTTATGCACTTGTTTTGGTTTGTGATTGATTTTTCATGCAAAGGAAGTGAACTAAATTTGGGGAGGATTGTTGGAAAATTTAGTGCACTTGAGGGATCAATTTACACCTGGTAATGGGTTTGGAGGTATGGAGTATACACCCATTTGGTCACTGAATTCCCTGACTCAATAGTGGTTATGTATTGATCAAAGTACTGCTAGCAGACTAGTTTTGTGAATCTTCTTCTAAGACTCTGCTGCTAGCTGATCCTGCTGATAGGATTCTGCTGCCAGCAGATTCTGCTGCTAGCAGATTCTGCTGCTAGCAGATTCTGCTGCTGATAGCATTCTGCTGCTAGTAAGAATCTGCTGATAGCATCAGCAATTCTGCTGCTAGGTTTTAACCACTGATCCCTATTATTATGGAAATTATTATGTTATAATTAATGGGCCGTTAATTATACATAATACCATGGGCTAGGGTTTGAGTATTCTCTATTATAAATAGAGGTCACATCATTCTGCATGGAGAGAGATACTACGAAACCCTAAACACTCTAATACGCATCTGGTTCTTCATTTGTGCCTAAAACAAGAACTTCACTTGGTCTTATCCCATAGAGATATTCGTGTAACCCAGGCATAGGGTCGAATAGTTTCTATTGGAAAGTGATACCACGATTTCAAGTGAATATCTGGTACCTTTATTGATTACCTTAACCCTAATCTGGGAAACTGTTTTACACATAACAACCAACAATAACATGGTTGATTATGTTTTTGAGTTCCAAATGCAAATAGGCTTATAGGCAGGAGATTTAGTGATGCTGAAGTGCAGGACGACATGAAGCTGTGGCCTTTTAACGTCATATAAAAATTGCGGTCACATACAAAGGTCATGTGAAACAGTTTTCCACTGAAGAAATCTCATCAATGGTTCTTACTAAGTTGAGAGAATTTGCAGAGGCATATATTGGTCAAATTGTAAGAGATACCTTGAACAAAGATCATCGGGTCAGCTCACACACGAATTCTACTTAAGAAGTTGCCCGAGTGTTTTTGAGGCGGTTGTCTCAGTGATTCGATCTGCTGTGTCGAGGGAGAAGCGCATGGGAGCTTCCCTCCTTAGACTCCATTTCCATGATTAATTCAGCTAGGGCCTTTAACGTGATCGATGAAGTGAAGTCGAAAGTTGAAGTAGTTTATCCTGGTGTTGTTTCAAGTGCGGATGGATTAGCAATTACTGCTCTTGAATATGTTGTGGCTGTAAGTGAAAATACATTAATAAGCTTTTTTTTGGATGGGCAAATGAAAAATCATGTGATCACCCCTTTTGTGACTTATTTAGCATCGCAAAGTTAACTTGGCCAAAAGATATGTTGGCATGCCGTTATAGAATAATATTCTTAACAAATCAAGCTAGGTGATCAATTTTAACTTGCTGTACAAGTGACATATACCAGTCATGTGTGCCGTTTGGTTTGGTTCTTTAGATATATATCAATTACGAGAGCATTGAGGCTGTACCGCTCCAAGCACTTTATATACGATACATAGTGTGCATGCAACTCATGCATTTAGAACCGAAATATATCAACTACAATAATAATAATAATAATAATAATAATAATAATAATAATAATAATAATAATAATAATAATAATAATAATAATAATAATAATAATAATAATAAATAAATAAAATAATCGTTTAAATTCAATTGCCAAAGCGTGCAATTGTAATCAGTATCTAAGACAATTGTAATCAGTATACTAAATTTTCACAAAACACCTTTAGGACTTACCAGGATTTAAGTGTAATAGTATTGTTTAGTTAGGAAGATGAGGATACGTATAATTCATGTTTTAACATGTGATCATGATGGTCATGCTTCTTTTATGCTCATGTGTGATTACTACTATCTTTGGGCTTTGAAAATACAGACAATTGAAGTCATATTTTGATACAGCGGGATCACCTCAAACTAAATCACTCAACAAATTTGCATTGGGACTGGACAACAAAAGGACGGGCTCTTAAATAAATGGATGTTTAGCCAAACTTAGAGGATTAAAATAGCGACCATATTAAAAAAAAAGTGTTTGCTAATATATCTAAATGTATAGTCTAAAAGAAAGGAAGGCAGTATTGGCGTTTGTCTTATAACTTTTGAAAAACATTTTATATCGCAATGACACAATAGGTATTACGGTATATGCTGTGTGCATGTGAGAATCATATGATTCACTATGGATGCTAGACAATGTATTTATATGGTTGCTCGGATTCATCCAGTGATATTAAATGTTATCAAGGCAGTATATTAACCTTTCTCACGCCACTCCATAATAAAAATATGCGTTAAATAAAACTCTAGCTGTTTGCAAGGTTTCCGATTGATTATGTATCATGACTTAACACCTAATAATTTATCATACATTGAGGCTTGGAGTTATAAGATACTGACTGTATCGTTTTTTCTTTAGAAACAGACTTTGGGGCATCTTATGCAAGGAACAATGATGTGGAAAGCACCAGAGAATCAAGAGTGCAGCGATCATCATCATTTGGAGAACGATCACAATCAACCTCCCATGACTTGAGGGAGATCCCGACTGACACCAGGCCAAGAACTGACATAAGCCGATACTCATTTTAGTGATGAGCTTACCCAAACACCCCTTGAGTGTTATTAAAAAGAATGTTAAGGGAAAATTAGTTTAGAAAGCGATCCCAATTCCCAAACACCTGTTAACTTTATTATTGGGCATATGGTTCTAAAATGTTAATTGAGTCGACTTATATCATCTTTTCGGTTACTTACGTAGAAATCACAAGGATATACATGTTCGTTGGCCAGGAAAAGCAAATAATAAATTGACGATATATGTTTTTTTCCCTGATTAATGCACATGAAGAGGACCTTTTGCATGATCAAACCAAAAGTTAAGTCAAATCCACCACACTATTTTGTTGTCATGGTTTTAACAACTTTACTTTCATTTTGTAGGTATATATGAAGCAACGTCACATGATTTTTGGGTACGAACCATATCCAGGATTGCATGCTCATGTTACATCAATGATAGAGGCTGAAACCGAAGATGGGGGAACAAGAAGGAAAAAATATTGGCTTAGTATAATCCTATTGTCATATAGATCACAAGTGAAAACAAATGTTCTTTTAACAAGATTGGAGTATTATGAACTTGTTGAAACGTTGATCTTTAATCCATTAGCCATTGATAGAATTGTCATCATTCTGTACCAACCACCACATGCCCTTTAACCAATTAGAATTTGTAAAATCTACACAAAATGGTGAGTGCAATATTCATTTGCAGGTACGCTGAGTCTTTTCCGAGGTATATTCTTGGACCCGCCTAATATCAAGAAAATAATTGTCAATTGAAATCATGGTCCAAATGATGATATTACAGCTCAAATTTACATACATTACCTTAAAGGGGGTTTGGGATTTCTTAAATATAATCATTACCTTAAAGGGGGTTTGGGATTGGCATGTATCAACTTGGATAGTATGGGTTAGGCTTTTACCCATTTTGATTACTGGGTTAGGTACTTATCCATTTTATATAGTCGGTATATGGTTAATTTTCTTCGTTTTTAATGCACTCGATAAATAATTTGGCACGTTTATATCTATGTACATCAATCTTACCTTTAATTAAAAAAAATTAACATAAACCAAAAAAAAAAAAAAAAAAAAACACTCTCCCGTCCTTAAAATGAAATTTCGTTAAGTAACGTCATCAAAAGAAAAATTATATTATTATACATATATAGTATTATCACAAATTGACCCATTTCATTTTATAAAACAATAAGTTTCTTTGAGAGCTTCTAAAGTGAGGTGCATTAGGCGCACTTGACACGTATATCAGGTTGTTGTAGAATTGAGATATGTTAGAATCAGCCTACTTTAGAGTTAAGGATAGGGTGTGCTTGGATCAGACTACTATAGTAAAGAATAAGATATGTTTGTATCAGGTAATTACATTAGTGAGGAGTGTGATTGGAGTAGAAATTAAGTGTGTTCAAATTAGGCTACTGTGGCAATAAGGTGTGTTAGGTTTAGGTTGTTGTAGAAAGAGCATGAGTTTGGATGAGGTGTAACGTGAACGAGGACTATTTGGTTCAGGTTATAATGACAACAAGAAGTGTTTAAAGTGGACATAAAATGTCTTTCTTAGGTGTGAGCATCGTAGATCAGGTGGCTATAGAAAACAGTTTTTTTAGACTAAAATGTATTATATCAGGTAGATTGGTATAGGAATGAGGAGTGTTGGGAACAGAAACTTAAAATTGAAAATAATAATTATCAGGTCACTAAACAATGAAGGGATGTTTGGATCAGAAAAATTGCAAACTTTAGGAGCAGCCCAAGTCATTGATGAAACAGTAAGCATTATGCCCCAAGTGTCCGTCCCAATCGTTCTTGTGGGGACAAAGCTTAGTGAGTTATTCGGTCATAAAATGTATTTATAATCCGGTTGTGCTTAAAATGTAGTTATAATTACTGGATTGTAGATAGCAGTTCTTTGTAGAGCATCCTGGTGCAACTCTCATTACCACTACTAAAGTGCTAATCTTATACACATATAAGTACATTCAAGATAATCATACATGAAATGCTTATTATGAAAAGTAAACACACGTTATTGATAACGGCATGCTCCTGGACTCATTAACATAATATATAATGTAAGTATATTGTTTATGCAGTCGCTCACGATGTTCATCACCTGTGCAATGAAAAGGGTGACATAACCTATGCGATATGCTATCAGGTATGTTATCATTAATCAAATATTTTTTTAAGCCGAGAATTTTCCACATGCCCTATACAACCTATATCACACTATCTTACATATGTCTCCAACGAGACTTGAATCGCAACATCTTGCTTGATGGGAACAATTACATACCAGTAGGCCAAAGGCATTGGGCTGATCACAATTTTCTAATCGCAATTGTTGTAATGCACTCGTGAATTACTGTTAACCAATGTAACAAATCCTCATTATTATCGTGCTTAAAAAAAATTTAGCACGTATGACAATGGGGTATGGCGGTTTTTCAAACCAAATGTAGCTCAAGTAAGCATTCCACTTTATACATCTATTCACGTTAATTGGTGGTATATGTTGATTTGTTGTATTGTTCAATTAAGTGTGCGCGATTGGAAAAAAACTTTTGAAAAAAATGGAGAAAAACAAGGTTTATGATAATTGCATCTATATTATAAAAGTAGAGGAAGTTTAAGTTATAATGCACGGTAGCTCAACTTGGTCAGGTTTGTGTTTCTTTCGGTAAAACCACACTTACATGCTTACAAATGAAGGAGGAGATTCAGTTTATATATTAAAACTAAACATGTAATAGATAGGACATTTGGCCAACGAAAGAAAAAAGAAGTTCCCTTTGTTCGAACTTAAATCAACTTAATTAGTGTTTTTTTTTTGTTGTTTAAAATCTTCTGAATAGTTATATTTATTTCTAAGACGTGTTTCTATATTTTATTTAACAAAATTGGTAAATAAAAATAAAAGGATTGGTCCTCTGAATTGTGAATTTTTTAATCTGTGATTGGTTATGTATATGTTGAAACAAGACATTTGAAATTGTGAAATTTTAATAAGCCCAAAAGCCTATCAAATAAGTTTTTTTTTAAGACTTTACATTAAACTTCTGTGCCTCATAGTGGCAAGCATTGGTGTTAACACATATAGTAATAACCGAAACCTAAAAGCGTGGATGGTGATGGCATAATTTCTTTAAAAAGTGGTCACCTCATAGGTAAATTCTGAGTATATTCATCTTACTTCCTATATCTGTTGAAGGTGTTAGAGGTCACTTCTAAGCTTCCACGGTTATATAACATGCATAAGAGCAACGCTTTTACTCTCTCATTTTTCATAATAATCTAAAATGCAAACTTTTGTATTTGTTAATAAAGGACACATTCAACACTTTAGGCATGATGTAAACCTTAGATATATAAAATCTTTAATACAACCGCTTGGAATGAAAAAAATGAAGGAACACTATATTAGAACGGGTCATCTTAGTATTAGATAGCATCATGAGCATGCACTCTTAGAGACCACATGTGGTCATGGTTGTTAGCGCGAACACATTATTGCTATTACGCCCAATCTTTTGCTTACCTAACTTAGGTGTATGTATTTATCGATTTTTGTTTACGAAATTGATTTTTGTTTGGCATTTGATGAAGTGAAAATAAAACTGGTAGCAACAATGGCAAGGGCAATGGTTCAATAGTTATATATGTTCATGCAACTCATCAAAAGAGAAAAAAAGTCTCAATTGTCCTAAATGATAAAGCCTACAAATTTCATTCACGTACACAAATATAAAAATAAAATCATAACAACTACTATGAAAACAATATTCATAAGTCATGCCCGCCCATCGGGCGGGCTTTGAAAGCTAGTTTATATATATATATATATATATATATATATATATATATATATATATATATATATATATATATATATATATATATATATACGTTTAACACGTCTATATACGTATATAAACGATTATATTCTTAATAATAGTATTACGAGTATTATTTTTAATATTGACTTTTAAATATTTATCGAGTCATAGAATTTGGTCACATGTCCGAGTCATGACTCTCGGCTCATAGTCCAAGTCCAATAATAATCAAGTCACAAAAAAAAAATCAACTCTGTCCAAATCAATCCCATAACACGTGCTACAACATGAGGGTCCGACTACGGCACCCAACTAACCTATCTCCGTCATCTAATCGACCGTCTCACAATCGATCCCCAATTCCACATTCGACAACACATCTCCATATCAAAACACAAGTAACCCAAGTCCAAAAGCTTCGGTCCAAAGTATGCCACAACATAAAAATAATAACACAATATCAACCACAACAATATATACCATATCTACGGGTCGACTTACCAAGTCAAACCCGGGTCAACAATGAGACCACAAAACACATGAAATAACCTCACCCGAGACCTTTTGGTCTCAGCTAGCTCTAATGAGCCACTCGACTCAAAACAACCCACGGGGGGTGTCGGCCGAGAACCAAGACAACAACAACAAGTCAAGAATCACAATCCAACCAAGACATCAAATAGCAATAACCAACACCAAGACTCATGAATATTCGGACCAATACAACATCCAAGACTCCCAAACGAGTCAAGGAGTGGTCACCTCGAGACCATTTGTCTCGGTCGAGCTCAAATCGAGCCATCACAAAAACCAAACGCGACCCAAAGCCAAGAAACGAGTACCAAACTCGCGTCACACCCAAACCCAGGATACCAAACGGACTTTTATGGTCAAAACATCATTTCCCATCATTATTTCATCAAAACCCAACATTAAAACGACAAGATACCCACGATTTGGGTACACATCGCGGCACACAAATATAGTTCGTGGCCACTCACCTCCAAACAAGCTCCAAAATCCGATTCCTTCAAAAACCCAAGAGAAAAGATGGTGTAGGTGGTGATAACGTGGTGATTTTGATTCGTATGAGGTGTTAGGGTGGTCCAAATCGCGCGTGGTTTGTACCAAAAGATAGATCGTGAAAAGATGGTTAAGATTATGGTGTTATTTTTTATGTTAGAGTGGCGGTGGTGGTGCTATGGTGGTAATAAGGGGCGGCGGTGGTTGGTTGTGTTTGAAGAGAGAGAGAATGAAAAGTTGGTGAGGGTGTGTGTTGTGTTGCTATAATCGGTCCAGAGGGACGATTTTGTGTAATTTACTCTTATTATATAAAAAAAAAACTTTTGATAATAATAATAATAATGAGGGTGTAGGGGATTAAGTAGCCCGGTGTAAATACACGGACCAAACCCGAAACTTAAATAATCAAACAACTTTCTCCAACCGAACCCGTTCCAAAAATAATAATAATATCCGAACCCATAATAAAATATAATTAAAATTGTTAGGTTAACCTAGTGCCGGAGTCAATGTAGTGCCAAAATAACGATCTCAAAATAAATCATCACGAATGAACCAAACCATAAATAAATAATCGAATCCCATAAATAACGTACGATCAAAATCACGTACCAACGTTCATAAAACATCTCGTCACAATAAACTTTTCAAAAATTCCAAAATCATAATTTTAATGTAATGCGGGTTTTAAAAACGGCTCCCTATTTTGCCAGTTGTCACAATTTGGGGCCCACCGGTGCCACCTTACCTTAATACCTCTTCACAACTAACCCCCTCATCACTCACAACTAACCTCAACTTACTCATTTGCGGCCACCACTTACACCTTTATTTTTTTATTCACTCACAACCAACCCCAACCTTCACAACAAAAACAATAAAAAAAGTAAAAAGCTGTCGGTTTAGCTCGTTGCCAGCATGACGAGGGTGGAAACGGCGAGCTGCAACGAGCCCCACCTGGTGTGGTGGTGAGCTGCAACGAGGCAAAGTGGGAATCCACGTCAGACGGCGAGGCTGGGCAACGAGCCCACACCCACTGCTCTTAGTCTCACACAAACACATTACATTATCAAATAAATTGGAGTCAAGTTCCCAAAACTGCACGTACAACGCACTAAAATGTTCAGGAATGCACCCACAACAGTTCTTTTGCTTTTCAACAGCTGCTAAGAAAAGCACAAGACTTTTCATTGGAATATTTGCTTACAAGAAAGTTTGAAAAGCTTCTGCTTTCTTTCCTCTATTTTCCAGTACCAAGCAGCCTCAACACTTCTAAAAGTTTTCAATTGTAGATTGATAGATACTAGTGTCAACTGCCTCTGAACAATCCAAATCAGACTCTTAGTGTCTCAACATGATTAGATACGGATATACCAATCGCACATTTGAGAACAAGATCAACACTCATTTCTTCTTGGTAGAGGTTTTCTTTGCCTTTTTATTTTTAAATCCTCCACCGCGCTCCTGTCAAAACAACAGATACTCTTCAATTATAATTGTAATCAGACTTGCTAAATGGCAAAAGCATCATTATTTAGCTCATGTCATAGTTACACACAAAAAATAAAAGTTTAAAACAATGTTTAACAATTATAAAGCAAAACAAGGTGACAAAGTTGGGAGATATAATTGAGTAGAAGTACCTTGTTATAGTGAATGTAAGCAGCTTTGCCAGTCATCTCTTGCCCATTTTTACTGACATAAACCTGAAATTACAAGAAAAGTCTATTTATATCATACAACGCAGAAAGAGATGCCATGAAAAAGTAAAAGAAATTCATAAAACAAAACACAACCCAAAATTGACACGGAAATAAACGGGTTTGGTTCTGGTCTAAACAGTTTTTCGAGCTGTGTGTTTTAAACAAGTTGACCCGCCAACCCGTTTGCATTTTTTAAAATTTAGATAATTTATGTTTATAATGGATTAAGTTAGTTAAACAAGTCAACCCACCCACCAGTTTTGAAAATGGGTTAAATAGGCAATGTTCAGATTATAGTAAACGGGTTAGGATTGACATAGATGAACTAACTGCTTAAACATTTGTTCTCTGGTTAAGGTGTTCCGAAATGCCAATCCGAACCCACAAATGACCCATATTTGGTTCTAACAATTTTTTGATTTGAAATGACTACAATAACAAAACAAAGAACTTTCCAACTTACCCTCTTCCCATCCCCATTAGTGAACCAATGACCCGTCCCTTGACCATCTGCTTGAATCCTTCTTTTGCCAGCATCTTTTGTGATCCCTTTAGCAGTATTAACCTTAGGATTAGTGAAACCTTGTGACGTTTCTTGAGTTTTTGATTTTTTTGAATTTTTCCTTGATGAGCTTGTCTCAGCTTTACTACTTCTAGTAGCTTTTTTAGTTTTGTCACCATTGCTGAATTGGCCCCTAGAAACACAAGAAAGACAGCATAAGAAACTATATCGGACTTTATAGAGTAATTTGCATACAACCATCGTTTATGAAATTAATCCTGCGAAAAACTATCAGTAATATAACAGACTTAACTTACATGTAATCGATATTTGATGTACTGGGCTGCTCAGAACCTCTATTTTCTGCGTTTAATGGGAAAAAATTGCACAAATGAACTCGAACTAGCTCTTGAATCCTCAAATCATTATGGAAAAAATACTGATGTGCTGGCGGGCGAGGATCACCTAAATCTATTACACTGTCCATATTCATAACATGACTATTATGGTTACTCTTTCCAACATTACTCTGAGCTTTCTTCTTATCTTTTAGAGAACTAAAATATTCCTCACAGACCTCATCCAGTGCTGGTGTCGGGATATGGAAACTCTTCTCGTGTTTAAAATCTTCCCATAAATCTTTTCTGGTGGAAGTATTGATTGACTCGTTTACTTTTCTCTGCTGATTTAAACCTAGACAATGCTCCTTTTTCAAATAAGGTTCCGACTTACTGCTGGTCTTGTTAGTAGCAACTTTGGTGATTGAAGGGATATCAGAATCAGAGTCGGAATCAATCAGCTGAAACTTTCTAAGAGGACTCACAGTCAACTTTGGAAATGGTTGTTTGCTGCAGCTTGTGATTACTGATTCTGGAGCACTTGTGACATTAGCGACATTTTGCTTTCTTTTTCCTGATTCTTTGGTAAAACACCAAGTCCAATAAGCGGGAGTTCGGAACTGTTACAAACTGAATGGTGTTGTGTCGAAAGATTCTCGTCTGCAGTTCAATAATTATAACCAGTAAATAAGTTTATGATAAACTGTACACGTGAAGTAATTAGCATAATGGTTTAAGACACATCTGACTCTAAATTACTTCAGGGAATCATAAATATAACTCGCATTCTCACCCACATATGAAAAACACAAAAACTATAAAGATTTATTATTCATAATCAGTACACAACTACTTTGTTACCCAAAAAAAGTAAAAAAAAAAAAAAAAAAAAAAAAAAAAAAAAAAAAAAAAAAAAAAAATCCAGTACACAAGGTAAAAACACAAGTCAAAGATAGTTGCAGCAGAAGAAACTTCTCATTGAACATATGTGTACATTTCATAAGTCGTAAGAAAACACAAATATCATTTATTTTATGCAAAGTGGATCAGTGTGGTGACCCCAACATGTTAGCGACATTTCTTGGGCCAAAATTGCTGCATATTCAAGCGTTTATGATTAAAAAATTGCTAAATACAGTATGTGTTACAAACTGGGACAATGCCACAATGGGTTACAGAATTTATGTAACGTTTCCATTTTTTTTTTTTTTTTTTTTTTTTTTATGTTAAGACAACAGTAACGGTGTACAATAATAGCATTTTCCGATGGCACCAATTCCCAAAATAAGAAAGACTTGCTACATCATTATAAGATTAACTATGTTGTCAACTGTTTGTATGTTACTACTAAGTTCGACCACCCACAAGCTACATTAAACTATCAGACATTGCACTATGCCAGTTAGGATATCACGAGGTATGTAGACCTTGGGTGTGTGTGTGTGTGTGGGCCGCAGATGAAGTAGGTGTCTAGACCTTGGGTGCAGGAGGTGTTTGGGCTGAGGAAGGGCCATCTGTAGATAGGCCATTAGAATGGACCGAATCAGAATTGGAAGAGTGGGCTGAGAAGGTGGCATTGAGATACAGAGGTTCAGGTGGAGATGGATTGGGATGAGGGTGGGAAAGTTTTGGTTTGGGAGTCTAGACTTGTGGGAGCATATGAAAAAGATCCTTCATGAAAATAAGCACAACCAAACTATTCAGCTTGACAACAAGTTACTAAACCTTGATTGTGGTGATGTCTCCATAACCAAGTACTTCCAGATAATTGGCCTAGCAGCTCGTTCTACAAATTTAGGATCAAAGGTTCTCGATGAAAATCATGTTACCATTAAGTTTTTTTAGTGTTTGGAAAGAGGGTATATGGTTGTGAAGTATGAGTATGTAAGAGCAAACTAGTGAGTTTCAAAGTTGCTTAATCAAACTAATTATCTAATTATGATTATTTTTTACCAAACAATAGCACAATTGAAGGAGAAATTGTTGATTTGCTTATTGAAACTGATAAATTGGTCATAGCTTGAAACAACTAGCTTCATTCACAAAATCAAATAACCATGTTTGAATAAGCAATCCGAATTCCTAAAAATCAAACCACCGCAATAAAAATTTACAAATCAATCACCAAAATAAATTGAAAATATATTACCTTTAGCATTATTATCCTCGGGTGACGAAAAATCCTCAATATCATCATCATCAACAACAACCGAACATAAACCTGAACCCGAACCCAAATCCACTGTACTCTTACACTTTCCGAAACCCGAAATCCCCTTATCCTCTGCACTACACCCGCGCCGTAACCACTTCAGTCTCAGCCTTACCTCCTCATTATTGTCATCATCATCTGAATCAACAACAGTTAGTGTCTCAATCTCAAAATCATCATCAGCTACCGGAATATCTCCATTCGATGTATTATTCGGTTGCTTGGTAAGTTCATTTGGGGGGTGCGGGTGTGGCTTGGGGTTCGGGTTCGTCGAAATCGAAGTCGAAACCTAATGAGAATGAAGGTGCTTCAAAATCAACCATTCTAATTCTAATTATTACTATTACTAATGTGAATTAAAAGTGCTTAGGGTTTGATTAATGAGATTATAAGATGGATTTGATTTATTGATTCGTGTTTCACTGTAAGTTTGATTGGCGGGTTTTCAAAATATCGAGTGATTCACTTAATTATATGATGGAACCTCTTCTCGTGTCTAAAATCGTCCCATAAATCTTTTCTGGCTGAAGTATCGAGTGATTCACTTAATTTTCTCGGCTGATGTAAACCTACACTTTTTCCCCTATCCAAATTAGATTCTGACTTGCTGCAGGTCTTGTTAGTAGCAACTTTACTGGTAGAAAGAATATCAGAATCAGAGTCGGAATCAATCAGCTGAAACTTTCTAAGAGGGCTGACAGTTAACTTTGGAAATGGTTGTTTGCTGCAGCTAGTGATTACGGATTCTGGCGCGTTTGAGACATTTGAGAGATTTTGCTTTCTTTTTCCTGATTCTCTGGTCAAAACACCTAATCCGGTAAGCAGGAATTTGGAACTGTTACTGACTGAATAGTGTTGTGTTGGTATCTCATCTGCATTTAGCAATAATAACAACCAGTGAATATGGGAATGATAAACAAGCACACATGACAGTAATTAGCACATTGGTTTAAGATACGTCTGACTGCAAATTACTTTATGAAATCTTATGAATCATAAAACTAGTACAAATACCATCCCTTTTACACAAAGTTAATCAATGTGGTGATCCTGAATATCTTTGTAATCTTTCCTAGATTACAAAGAATCACAAGTTGCTGCATATTTACGTCTGAGCTAAATACATTTCGACATTCAGATACGAAAAATCAATGGTAACGATTACAACTTTCTTGTTTATCTTAAGACATAAGTAAGGGTGTATAGTGTATAATAACCATCCAAAGGGGTTGTAAGTTGTATCCTGAGTGCCCAACGGCACCAATTCCCTAAACACACCACATTATAATAAAATGTAAATAATTATATTACATAAAAGACACAATGAAGTTATCAACGGTTACTCGTAAGTCCATCCACCCACAACATACAGAAACTAAGTCCTGCTTTTCTTTATTATTAGAGTTCAAAATAGTGTAATTGGCTGCCAAACTCATCCTGATAAGAATACAGAATCACAAACTTTGTTTTTCTCTTTATGAAATAAATTTGAACCTACTAAAAAAGGCATTAGTGACTGCTCTTAATATCTGATAATTACGTTTTGAAACGCCAAATAATCAGTTAATTTTAGTGTCTGGATGGATGTTAACTGATTGATTTCATTTTTAAACAAAGTATTTCAAAGTTGCTGATTCATACTATCTGATTCCGATTACTTTACCATTAAACTTCATTGATAATCATCAAATGAAAACATCCCCAATGTAATAAACTTACAAAAATCAATCACCAAAATGAATAGTATTATTTACCTTTAGCATTATTATCCTACGGAGACGAAAAATCCTCATTATCATCATCAACAACCGAACCCAAATCCACTCTACTCTTACCCGAACCCGAACCATACCCGCGCCTTAACCTCCTCATTCTCATCATCATCATCAAAAAAGAATGCAAGTGTTCTGTTGTCATTCTTTTTTTATGAGCAATTGATTCAAAAGAATGAACAAATTAGCTGTTTTTATGGGAAGATGGTTCAAGGTTTGGGGAATCAAATACGGGTCGGGTTTGGGTTAACCCGAGCACCATGAAATGATGAGTTTGTTTGGATAATGATAAAGGTCCTTTTAACTCTTTCCTTTTGTCTTATTTCTCACCCCTTTTATTTATTACACACTTTTCCCTCTCTTGTTTATACTTTCAAATGTGGATAGCCCTTTATTTTTTATTTTTTTTATAAGAACAAACATGCAAACAAAAGTTCTCTGCCTTTAACTATTTTATTCCTTTGAATTAATAAGTGATATTCAAAATTAAACAAGTTCTAGCTTCAAACATAGTATTAAAATCAAATTATGTTAACATCTTAAATTATGAAGCCTTTAACTATACTTTTTACAATAGTACTTAGTGCGCAAGGCGCAACAACAAGGCTTAGTTCTTCATTTGGGCCTCACGGGTGCCACATCACCTTACATCATTTTAAATCGCGAAACGTAAATTCGGGCATCTTAAAAATATGAAACTTGAAAGAATGACTAAACTTGTCAAAATACTCCATAATAAAATAAAAATGAATGGTAAGTTCCATCGGGTTGCTTGAACGTTGTTAAAACTGGAAACGCGGGTTAAAAACGCGGGTTAAAAACGCGGGTTAAAAACGCGTAATTCGCGTAAAACGCTGAACTGAAAAACGTTAAATTCCAAAATACTGGGTAAATGAATGTAATAACTTTTATGATGATATAATGGATATAAAAATATGTCGGGACCGTTGTGGGAATATTTAGATATATTCGTCGTGTTTATAAACCGGGTGTTAACGTTTATTATAAATAATTATAAGAAAAACGTTAAATGTATCAAATATGTAAATTTGAAAATCCTAAGAGTGGTATAACATGTAAATGACCTACTGATGATATGCAAACTGTCTCTAGTCCGTATGCAGTGTCCTTACTGATAATGAAATGAATTCGCACCTAAACCCATACGGTTACGCGAATTTTAATACCCGTAAACTAAATTTACGATGAAATGTGTAATGCATGTGAATAGTGAAAACTTTTCCGGCAATGAATAGTGTTCAGTGAATAGTAAAATTTATGAATGCTTCTCGGAATGTCAAACTGACACCCAATATGATGAATAGTGTTTTGATGAATAGTGTTTCATGAATAGTGTTTTTCCAAAGTTCGGGAAATGACCTGAAATGGTGAGTTGTGACATGTTAGTAAACGTTCGAGGAGCCAGGACACTTTAATTCGTAAATCCACAACTCATCTCGACGGCTTACATAATGAACTCCTCACATGAGACTCCCTACTATTGTAGTAGTTGATAAAATATATATGTATAAGTTTTGATCCGAAAAATTACATGTCCAATATTTGAATAAACTTATGAAAGTTTATTATTACATGAAGATTGTTATTAGGGTAAGTTTCTTAAGTCTTGTATGACAATTACTTGTAATATCTCATGGTTCTTTTAGATGAAGTAGATCCAAATTGTATGTTCAAGTTATCGCTAACTCTTTAGTTCATGTATTTGCCTTGGTAAGTGTATATGGTCGTTAGCTCATGTTTTCGCCTAAGTAAGTTTATATGGTCATTTAGTCATGGCCTTGCCATGACCTTTGGTCATTGTTCTATGGTCTTGAGACTCAACCTTGGCTCTAGCCATGGTTGTGGTCTTGAATCTAGGTCATAAGACCTCTTTGGTCTTTATAAACCATAACCATTATATAGTCATATATATATATATATATATATATATATATATATATATATATATATATATATATATATATATATATATATATATATATATATATATATATATATATATATGTAAAATAGCTGTTAATAAACTGAGAAAAATCTCATTCGTTATTGGTTTTCTGGAGACGTGCCCCTGAGTTTTTGAAGAAAACGTGATTCCAGACAACTTTCGTGTTTTAACTTTTTCATGAAACGGACCAGAAAGGCCTCTTTTTGCGTGTTTTATGTTTCTGTAACAGAAGCTATTTGGCAGCTTTGCCGCAAAGTTTTGGTAACTTCAAATGGTCATAACTTTTGACTCGTATACTCGTTTTAGGTGGTTCAAATTGCTATGGTTTCCTTGTTAAGTCCTCTACTACAATATGTAATGATCCAATATCATAATTTTTCCATTTTGATCAGATTACACCAATAAAGTCACTATTTTACTTGTTTCAATAACTTATCTTAACAATCATATACAATAACTTATTTTATTCATTTTTATACATCATGGACATGAATACAAGACATAATATAGCATAAATGATATGTAAATAACATGATTATGATATTTAACAAGAAGCATGTTAGGATTTGGCTTACAACTTTTGGCTTTCAAATAAGAAAGGTAAGTAGCATGTAAGGAAAAGGACTTTGATAGACTTTAGCTTCAACCCACTTCACTTCATGCAATCTTTCTACTCTTGTATTCTTGAAAGATAGATGATGAAAGTTGAGGTGACTTGAGTGGATTCAAACTCAAGAGAAATCACCAAAGTTTATGTAGTTTGGAAGTGTTTTGATAACCTAAAAGAAACTAGGGTTTCTATCTTGAAGAAGTACTTGAACCTTGCTTGAAATTAGAAGGAAATAAGCTAAGTGTGGAGTGGTGTGTGTGTGTGATGGTGGACGTACAAAGAGGGGAGAGGGGGGGGGCTTTTATAGGGTCTTAAGGAGGTTAGTTCATTGACTTGTCAAACCTTGGAGACCAAGTTGTACACATGCATGCAATCTAAGGCCTCCTAGAATGAGATCAAGCCACCTATGGGCCGAATCCCCCCCCCCCTCCCTAAGTCGGTTCATATACTTGGGGAGGAAGTGTTGACTTTTGATGATATTATCCAAGCTTATGTAGTTAGTTTCGACTCCGTAAAATGCTAACCGTAAGTTGTTACGTCACAAAATGTAAAACCGGGTATTGTAAAAATACGAAACTTGGAGGAATGATTAAACTTGTCAAAATACTCCATAATAAAATATAAAATGAGTGGTAGGTTCCATTGGGGTGCTAAAACCCTGCTAAAACTGGAAACACGGGTTTAAAACGCGTAATACGTAAAACGTACGAATATTGCGTAAAATTAAGAAAAGAAAAATGTTACTTTTCTAATAGGATATAAATGATTTAAAATGACTTATAATGTCTAGACTGGGCTCAGTCTAGTGTCGGTTGGTATTTAATGTCTTTAAGACATAAAACCGTAAGCCTAAAAATCAAGGAATGATTTATAAAATCAAGGAATGATTTTTGGTCAAAGGAGGAGGGAAAAATATGTTGACTTATTCCAAAAATGTGAAAACTCAAATTGTCTTAGAAACGCGGTGCAGGTATAGGCTAAGGTTACGGCTAAGTAAAAGTGCTTAAAACTGAAAATTCCAGTTTTTCACGGCCGAGGTTTATTTTGGTCATGTTTTTCACAGTCATGATTTATTCTCAAATAAATCATGAGTGTATCAAACATTTTTCTGATAGGGGGAAAATTAACGCGGTCGAGTTTCGTTGTGCGTAGAATTTTTGAATGACGTTTTACCCTAAAACGTGTAATTCCTTATTAACTTTCACGAAAATGATCTGATGAGTGTCAAACTTTTAATTTGCCATGGAAATGATTTATCACTCGAGGCCAAGAAACAAAAATCAAATTTCGGGAAAATTTCGGGAAAAATGAATAGTAAAAGTGAATAGTGAAATTTTCTGGGAATAGTAATTAACCTGAAATTGCGAATTGTTACATAATCCATCCACGAGTTTTGCATGAGACTATATAGTGTATTAGCTTAATATTTTAGCGTTATCAACACAAGATCATGTATAAAGTCCACGTCGTAAAAAGCCAATGAAAAAGAACTACTATGAAATGTGAACCAAAGTTGAACTTTATTAGGAAGATATTTGAACCATATGTATGAAAAAATAAGGTATGTCGAACTTGAATTAGCTGATTGGTCCAAATATAATTTGATTTACACTAATAAAAGTCTTTGAACCATCATTTTTTAATTCAAAATTCAATTGTTCACATAAATTTCTGGTTAACGATCGATATGATCTATAGGGATGTTTGTTTTTATGTCTTTAGGGAGAAAACGTGAACAATTTTTGTAACCTATTTACGAGTATTTTTATGAGTTAAAGAAGTTGTACGATTTAATAAGAGTATTACTATTTACTACCAGGGTATCTGTGCTTTGCGGTGGCGGATATATGTAACTAAAATTTTCGACGAGTAACACCTTTTGATTTTATGTTTTTCATAACGAATACAGATGACTCTTATGGAGTTAATAGGTACTCGACCATTGTATCTTACGATAATAAATTTAACAAGTCGTTTGTTAAAAAGAAAACATGAAGATAAGAAAGATGGCATAAATGATGATAAAGATAAAAGTATAAAGCATATGACCATTAAGTTTAAGATATTAAGGTAGTTAAAAGGTCGTTACACTTTGGTTAAAATAAGTGATTGTAAAATTAGAAATTATATGGTTGGTTTGTATCATATCAAATATACATGACCACATTAGTTAGTAGCTTTCATTATTTAAACCATTTGTTTTATTAGTTGTATTTTATGTATGTGGTGTTTTATTAGCTACATTAATATTAGTAGGTGTTTAAATTCGTTAGTAGCTTTCATAATATGTGCCATTTTATTTTATTAGTTGTATATTTTATGTAAGAGCTGTTTTATAAGTTACATTTAGTTATAAATGGTTAAGACAAACATTCATAGTAAGTGTGTGGGGTCAATATAAAAAAAAAAATATTTTTAAAATGTTTTAAATGTTTTATAATTTATTAGAGATTATTAGGTACACATATACATCTTTTTCCTAATAAAACAAAACCTCTAGTGGGGACTTTTTCATTTCAAAAAAATCAAATCATACCTTATTTAGTAATATTTTTTTTAAATTTAATTTTTTCCCTGAATTTCGGAAAATAATTAATTTTATTTCTTTCCTAATTTAGCTATAAAATTGCAAAAATCATTTTTATATCATACATGTTCCAAAAACATGTAAATACACATGGGCCTGGGTTCTATTTTTAATAATTTTAGGCCGAAACTGTAAATTTGTTAATTAAAGCGGAAGTATCAAAGGCCCCCTCCTTGCGTTCTCAAATGGATTTGCTCTTACTAAATAAAAACATCCCTTTCTACCTAACTTTTAACTTTATATAATTAATAAGAAGATGTAGATCATCATTGATGCTGCTTCTTCACCCTTCAGTAATGCCAAAGATGAAGTTCATCACGATCCTCCCTATGCTGAATTGCTGCCATCACTGTGATATGATCCATTGTGCCATTTTCAAGGTGTGGTTACCAATGGAGGTGTAATTTCAGGTTCAGTGTTGATTACAATAAACAAGAAAGACACATAGAAAGAACTAATCAATGGAGTCCGAATGAATTGAGATGGCGGATGTTAACTGGGAAAACCGCTATCTTGAACATTTACCCCTGCTGTTAAATGCTACTGCCGTAACGCGGGTATATAACTGAAGTGATACTGAATTGATGGTCATAAAAGAAAGATGTTAGAATTCAATTGTGAGATTGATCAAGTATGCGTCTTTGTTTTTTCATGCCATCCATACAGCTTCCACCTTTGTCAATAGATTATATCATTATCAAGTTTGTGCTGTTCAAGTTACTATTTGTTATGCTACAATTATGATGTATCTATGTCCAGGAGTGTTTTGATCTCATTATGTGTATGTGGGTCATGTCTATTAGTTAAACCTTAAATCAAGTAAATGGAGTGTCATGTGCAATATTTTTAAAAACACAAAGCATTTGATAGTAATGCATTATACATTAACTATTTTTGATGTACATACAAGAAACTCTTTGGTCATGTTTGTTCTATATAATAAGGGATTACATCATTTTGAGA
The DNA here is from genome assembly GCA_030686995.1 of Artemisia argyi. NCBI lineage: Eukaryota > Viridiplantae > Streptophyta > Magnoliopsida > Asterales > Asteraceae > Artemisia > Artemisia argyi. Next base: position 21,575 of record JARVZY010000467.1, read on the forward strand.
TCAATTTTTATCAATGCGAAAATAGGATATACGATAACTAAACTTTATTTATAAGTTTTGTGATAAAACTTTTTTTTTTTAAATATATATGAATCCTTGCTATGAGTCAAAAATAATTATCAACCGAAATTAAGAATCATAATTAAAATAAGAAACCAACATAAAACCCGTCCAACTGATTTTTACCCATTTCTAATTTCGTGCCATGCCTTATTTGGTTTCTAGAATATCATAATTTCTACCTTCATTCAGCTTAACTCGTCCAAACCATTTTAACCAATTCTCGAAGTAATACTTGTGGTTTGTCTATAACTACACAAACCAAATGAATATAGTGGAAATATGCTTTGTTCTATTGCTAACTTTTTGTTTTTTGTAGCCATTAACATGCGGTAGCTAAACTTTATACGTAAAGATGAGCATGCCATTGAAAATACCATATATGATTTTTTACCATGTAAATCAAACATAATTATAAATCAAAATTAAGAATCATAACTATATAACAAAAAACAAAAATCAGGTTATTTATTTTTTAATAAATAAAAAGTACATTATTTAAAATTTTAGAAAAAACCCCGCGCGTGCGTGGGTATTAAAACTAGTTTGTCCAAATAGATAAAAGAACGTTGATAAATAAAGCAAAAGGAAAACTTTAACACGGCTGTGGTTTGAGAAAGATTGGAATGGCTGATACCTGATGACACCAAGTTGGAGGTCTCAAGCTCGATCCTTTCAATTACTAGTTGTTTTATAATTGTGTTTTCAAACATTTATAAACACAATTTTTTTGATGAATAAAACAAGGCAATACTTAACACAAATGCCTTTCTATGAACATGATAAACACAAATACGTTTGAGGTAACAAAGAAGTGGACCTAGAAGGGTGTTGTGTTAACAAGTTTTTGGATTCCAAACTAAAGCAAATATGATTTATGTTGAGTCATCACTTGATTTTCTCCATCAATTTTTTGTCTTCGAGAATCAGAAAGATATATACTTTTCATGTTTGATTTTGTTAGTTTAAAATACAAGTTCTTCTACTTCATTTTCATTCTTTATATTCATTGGAGGTTGGTGAGTGAGAACATGTAATGATCAATCATATCTTCATTTTCAGAATTGAAAAGTTTGTCTTTTTAAGGAAATATACAAAGTGAAGTGTCTAAGCATGTCAGTGCTGGGTTTAAGCCTTTAAGGTGTGTTCTAACATTTTCTCTCCATTTGTGAACTAACCCCAAACCTCTTCCCATTAAAACAGCTAATTTGTTCATTCCCTTTGAAATTATTTGCTTAAAAACTTGTGTATGATAACTAAATCACTAATGAAACATTAACTGAAATCATTTTTAACATGACAATATCATATCCAAACTCATATATGAAAACCTCAGTGAAAATTTGATGAAAGCGTAGTTTGACTCAAAAGTCAAATATTTGCATGATTAATGATTTCAACCAAATGTAGAGCTTATTTATGTATATAAATTATGATCTTACATCACTTATAACACTTTCTTAACTTTATTTTTATCATGATCATCTCCAACCTTTTATCATAGTCCCACCATTTTCATCAAAAACAAAGTTTGACTTTCTGAACAAGTCAACTGTGTTTACTGAGCTCCATGAATCAAAATAAAGTTCAAATTCTTTATTGATCTAAAATAATAAGTACTAGTACAGCATCCAAGTTGGGATTATAGCTTGACCTAACAGTGTATACATTACAAAGTACTAACAATGACAATCATATCTTGAAACACTTCTTTACAAATAAGCGTACTTTGGGAGTGTACCAAAAGAGAAAACTATCAATGACCGAAATTGATTGAGCCAAAATCACTTGACAATGATAAACGATCAACAATGCCTGGGGGAAAAAATCATAAATAAATCATTTCAATGCACATGAGAATAGACGCGGAGAGATATGAGCTTTAGATCACCTTGTTAGCTGAGTGGTGATTGCTTCCTGCTCCCCAGACCTTGAAAGATCAAGTTGAGATAAATATTAGAAAAACGTAAAATCTGAATGATAAATCATACCCTTCTGAATCCATTCAAGTTGAGAAGTTGCTTAATGACTTACTCGATCAGAGTTCACTTGGCTAACTGTTATGCGTTGATTGACGATAGCTTCCTGCTGATCGGATCACCTAATAGCAGAAAATGGTTAAATTGTTAGAATCATAGTAAAACACATAAATTTCAGAAACAATGAATAATTTCATAATCAGTTTAAAACTTCAAAATAAAGTACCTGTTAAAATAGCTCTTCGTGTATCGGCTCCTTTGGCATGTGTTAGTATGGGTTATTTGTAGCAGACTGTTTCATCATCATCAGAGGTTCTTCGTCTCTTGAGTGATAAACCAAATGTAGCAAGACGCCACCTTGACTCCACAATACGCAGATCTCTCAACTGGAAAATGCTCTGTGGAAGACGGGTTATGCCTGTACCTTCTATATTTAACTCTTTCAAACCTTCTAAGCATCCAATATACTCAGGCAGTTTAACAACTCGAATACAACCGTGGAGATCAAAACTGTTTATACATTTCATCTTACAAATGCTGTTTGGAATATCTTGTAAAAGCTTACAGTCTGTTAAGATTAGCTTCTCTAAAGATTCTAATCTGCCAATATTCTCAGGTAACTTCTCAAGAAGCCAACAAGATTTGATTTCGAAAGATTTGAGATGTTTCAACTTACAAATGCTATCTGGAATATATTTAATCTCTGTTGATGAAAAAGTTAGCTCCTCTAGACATTCTAACCGATCAAGGTCCCAGGGTACTTCTGGGATACTGCCTTCAAAGTGTAAGCTTTGTTAAACATTGTAATCCACAAATGCTTCTTGAAAAACTCTCAAGGTTTGTACAAGCACATAGACCCATAGAAATAAGCCTTTCAATATTTCCAAACGATGAAGCTGGATCTTCTGTATAATAACATTCAAACCGAAACTTTGGAAAACTATTGTTGGGGTGCAGTAGGCATACATCTGTGGGTTCTGCAATCAGATATAACTCAGGTAAAGAACCAGCCTTAGCTGGTTGATACCGTTTGTCAAACACAAAAGACTTAAACCTCCCACAACCACTTAAGTGTAAGAAGGCAAGATTTTTTAGACATCCAATGGGAGCATTAATATCTACCAAATCATAACAATATTCAAGATTTAACCTTTTGAGATTTGGAGTCAGGCCAAGGTCAAGGGTCCTCAACTTTGAATGACTGAGGTTGAGCTCTTCAAGCTTTAGACTTTCAGCAGGCATTTGAAGTTCCACCAAATCATTACAGCCTTTGAGTCTTAACCTCTCAAGATTTGGAGTGTTCCCGAGGTGAAGGGTCTTCAACTTTGAATGACTGAGGTCGAGAACTGCGAGCTTTAGATCAGGAACTTTAAGCTCTACCAAGTCATTACAGCCTTTTAGTATTAGCATCTCAAGATTCGGAGTATTCCCGAGGTGAAGGTTTTTCAACTTTGAATCAGTAAGGTCAAGACATTCGAGCTTTGGACTTTCAGCAGGCATCTGAAGTTCCACCAAATCATTACAACCTTCGAGTATTATCTTCTTAAGATTCAGAGTATTCCCGAGGTTAAGGTTTTTCAACTTTGATTCAGTAAGGTCAAGACATTCGAGCTTTGGACATTCAGCAGGCATCTGAAGGTATACCAAACCATAACAGCCATTGAGTATTAGCTTCTTAAGATTCGAAGAATGAGCAGGTATATGAAGCTCTTCGAAATCATCACAATATTCAATAGTCAACTGCTCAAGATTTGGAGCCAACCTAAGGTCAAAGGTCCTCAACTTTGACCACCTGATTTTGAGGAACCTGAGGTTATTTAGAACCTAACATAAATAGAAAAAACAATTAATATTGGTGCAATGACAAACCAATAGATATTTAGGATCATAATGAATCATGAAAAACAACAAATTAACCATTATTCATTCTACCTTTTCTTCTCCATCTTCCCAAAGTTGAACAATCTTGCTCCAACGTATGTCAAGTTGAACAAGATATTTTCCTTGAAATGTATTGGGTAAACTCGAAAAAGGAAATCTATACCATCTCATAAATCGTAAGGAACTTGGAAGGTATTCGCTAACTTTATCAAATTGAACAGTATTCCTCTGAAAATAATCCTTTATGTGAATAAATCTAAGATCC
>JARVZY010003946.1:0-27757 GCA_030686995.1 Artemisia argyi
TACCTGAAATTCAAGGCTGAAAGGGTTTTTAAAGCCCCTTTTGGGCATTCTACGTCTCAAAGGAGTTTGACCACCTTCAAAACCAAACTTATGAGTTCCTCTTGCTTTCTGTCCCTTATGACCTCTACCGGCAGTCTTTCCTTTACCTGACCCAATACCACGACCCTTTCTTGTTTTCTGCTTTGTTGCACCTTTGTTGTCCCTCAAATCATTCAAACTCAACAAACTAAAAGCTCGAACACTCTGAACTCCAAACGAGTTCTGAAATAGGCTCGAATGATGATTCGAGGACTTTATGATGGGGAAATGAGAAGCGGGTTTGGTGTGAAATGATGCATTTTTAATGGAATTTGATATTAGCGATGGGATTCTTCTTCTCAACATTTGATTCTGCAGCTCCAATGAAATAAAGTTTCTGTATGAATCAAAAGAGTAAATCATTTAAAGTTGTAAACTAAACAGTTAAAAAAATACCCTAAGGGGAAACTAAAAATCCCAAACTTGTTTAAATGGTTAATTTTGCGCTCATCATCAAAATGAAAGAAAGTTGATACTAGTATTTCAAACAAGAATAAGTAAAAAGTGTATAAAAATGAGTATCACTCGTCTATTAGTCAAGCATTAACATTTCACTCATAAATTGTTTAAAACACTCAACTTCCAAGAAAACTAGTCATACCCAAATTGGCAAATTCGATACTTTTAGCTACCTTTCTTAGCACTTGATCCTATAACATAACAACATAACTTAAGAGGGTGTTTGGGATTCTTTATTCTAACTAATTTATGTACTTATTTGTAACTGAAATAAGTCATTTTTTTAATAAAAGTGCTAAATGTCATCTGAAATAAGCTCAAATGTAAATCAAATCAGCTTATTTCACAAACAACCCCTTATATTTTGTCATCATAAAGACTTGTACTTAATCAAAAGTTTATTCTTAAACTGAAATGAAGAAAAACTATAAACAAAATATGAAATGAAATCATAAAAGGTAGTCTTACATAAATGAAGTGATATAAGAATTAGTTGAAGAATCGTTCTGAGTGAGTTAGCTGCTTGAAACCCCAAACAGAGATGATCTGAAATGGTGGCCCAATTGGGTTGGGCTCATTTTGGTGAAGCCCACTAAAGCATAATTACTATTTGTTCGTAGCCCCAAGTTGTCTTAGTAGACGGTTATCGGGTTATTTGGTTTATTCGGTTCAGTTAGTTTAGTGACTTTGGTCAAAAAAAAAAAAAAAAGCTAAACTGGAAACCAAACCGAACTCAATCCAAATTGTATTAAACCATGCCGAAAACCGAATTTGAATTCGGTTCAATTTTCGGATTCACTCGAATTACATAACTATATTTTTTTCATTTATTTATATACTTTTAGTATCAAAAAAGATTTCAGACATGAAAAATATTATATTTATACTAAGGAAAGAGTTTAAAGAGTTTTTTATATGAATATATAAAAAAAAGTATATGTATTTTATGTGAATTCGGTTTTCATTTTGCCAAAATCATATCCAAACCAAAAACCGAGTATTTAATTCGGTTCGGTTCGGCTTGGTTTCGCTTTCGGTTCATGTGTGTATTACCCAAATTGTGAACACCATACTATTAAACCAGATCATTTTAATACCCCAACTAAGTTCAATCGTTAACTACGTTAATTTATATTACCGGAAAAGACTGAACGTTAGAGCTAGTTACGTATTTTCTAGTACGTTAAGACTATTGGAGGTATAGCATCTCACTTGACTCATTAACTTTGATAGTCATATTAACGGCTTTATTAGATTGTGGGCACATTATTCTCTTATCACATCATCCCAATTGACAGACCATGTAGGACATAACATGATACAGAATATATAAATTGTACAATATATATATATAAAATAAGCTGAAATTCAGCCAATTTTTTATAACCCCCAAATTTACGGTTTATTTTGAGCTTTGTCGGCTTTTATAAGTTTATCATATCATAATAAACTTTCATAAGCTGACAAGGCGACAAGTCTCAAAATAAGCCACAAAATTGGAGCTTATAAAAAAATAAGCCCAAATGGGCTTACGTTTAATAAGTCGTAACAAACACCCCCTTAGTTTTTCGAAAACCTTCTTGAGACATATAGTTGTTAACCAGAATTGTTTTCAGATGTTCAACCGACTGGGTGGTGTGGGTTCATTGAGCACTTTGCAGTAGAAGAGAACCCTGGCTTCTGAAATTGTTGGTAACTTTGTTGAAAAGAATAGCTGATAAAATTTCCCAAGGTTGCAAGATGTTCGAATTCTTTAACTTTCAGATGAACTGATAAATTTTCCTAAGTTCATATCAGATTATGTGCAATTTATGAAGTGATTAGGCCCAATCTAAAGAACATGTAAAAAACGATATCATTATATGTTCTTCGGTTACAACATTTAGACCCGTACAAGAAGATCAGGGATACTTGAGATCAGAAGATGATGATCCATCTTTGTAACTTATGGGACGAATCAATAGTCATTGCTCATCTCAATCTCTCATACAAATATAATTAAGTTTTCGGCTAGACTGCTAGAGGACCAAAGCACTTTAACCTCAATATCATCAGTAATGATAAGACTCAAAGTTCTTATTTTCTACTATAAGAAAAAAGTAGACAGAAAACAGCTAAACGCACGACTTCATCAAGAAAGTAGGCTCTTAGTTCTTTGTTTCACCACCCACCATTTGGTTCTCACAAATGGCTTACAATGCTAGTCTTGTTGTAGGAGCCTCCTGAAGAAAGATATAAGATTAAAATTAGCATGTCAACAACGGCAAATGATAGAATATATTCATTTAAGGACCCAAAAATCAAAAGTATTTTACCTTACTAGCATCTTCTTTGCCATTTGATTTAAGTGTCAATGCTTTGATATGCTTTCTTAGCTGCCTTATACTATATGCAGTCGCATCTATCTCTTTCTTGCTCTTTTTTCCTTCAATCACAATGTTCTCTTTATCATATGTGACAATACTCGTGTTCTCTTTTGCCTCAGAGCTGTCCTTTTCTCCCTGATCCAACTTCTCTTCGTCCTTCAAATCCTCACATGGATTAGATGTTTCATTTGTAGCTTCAAAGTACACAGCCTCCTGGAGTACCGGACTACACTCGGGCACTGGACTGCAATCACTTTTCTCCACAACCAACACATCAAGCTTCTCAAATGCCTTACAAATGTCTTCCACTACTGCATTTGTGTTTTCTGCAGAACATTGGTTTTATAGTAGATTAGTCATGGTACATAACAATATTAAGTATCAAGATAAGTTGAACACTCACAAGTGAGTTAGTCCTCAAACATCAAAGCTAAAAATGCATACCTGATTCCACATTGGTTTCTTATGATTCAACATTAACTTCATCATCCATAAATGAATCGATCTTAACAGCTTTTCCGCTATCCTTCTTCACCCTCGTCTCTGCGGATTTCTTTTCAGTCAACCTAGTTGAGCGTCTCGTGTTGTATGCTTTCTGCACAGTGCTCTCGATTTTCTGCACAACACTCTCCTTTTTCACAGCATCCACCTTCCTCCTGGTGTACATTAGTGTAGGCTCCGCTTTCTGATCCACCATACCCTCTTCATCCGCCTCTCTTTGCACTCATTCAGTTGGCTACTGACATTCCGACAATAGGAAGTTTCAACAGCCTTCCTCTTAGAGCTCGAGATAGCATGTGTTTTGAGCATCTCGTTATTTGATTTCTTAACCCCACCAACAACTTTCTTGGTTCCTCTACGAATAATAGTTCTGGTACCAGCAACTTTCTCAGGTTCGATTGTTTTCCTCTATCAAGTAGATGTTCTGTATCGGGTTTGAGGAGCCTTAGGCGAGAGAACCTCAACCTTTTTTGCTTGTTCAACCACATCACCTGCCTCAGATTGCGAGACATTCAAATACTCCTCAATACCTTCAACCTATACCCAATTTAACATAGATTGAACTCAGTGACATGTTATGTGCACATTAATAACACATTCCACTAAAACACTCTGAGCTATGTTAACCTTAAAAAATTAACCACATCAAATGCAACAAAACACGATAAAAGCACTATAAAGTTATTTTTGACATATTTACAAGTGAATTGCAACCACTTCATATATCAATAAATAACAAAATCAATCACTGTGTCATTAATCATAGTTGCAAACAAAAATTGGTAATAATTCATAAACACAGTTTTCTTACTGGATCTTCATATGACCATTCCTGGAATCAATAATTGTTCATATGCACATGAATCCAAATTCAAAACAACTATCTAATCTAAACAACTATTTCTAATATATCAAAAATAACCACCAAACCTAATAATTAACCTAGACAACTAGTTCTAGTTTCAATATAACACAAAACCAATAACTGTTTTTTAAATGCACATCAATGTCAAATACTCCGTAAATAAAATCATTGCCAAAATATTTCATCAAAATCATGATAGATGCCACTAGGAATCAATGAAGACTCGTTAATGGGTCAAAGACTTGGACAATCAAATAAGAAGAAATTGATAGTCGAAAGTTTCTTTGATTACTGAATTGTATTTGTTACAATTGGATACAAAAGAGATTGAGAGGAAATGAATTATCAAAAGCTAAACAACTGTGAATGACAAGATAGCTATTTAAACTAAGAAAGGGCGCCAAATTCTGTTAGTAGTTTGTGTGGAGTGATGTCACATGCACCTCACGTATGGAATGAAAATTCCCCACATGCTCCTCACGTGCCAACACTTGCTACTAACAGCTTCTATCAATCCACCCTTCTTAAAAACAAGGTTTGCAGCAAATTCAGGAAAATTTTCAAACAAATCAGCTAATGGTTCCCAAGTAGCATCCTCTGGTGTGTCATTAGCCAGTTGCACTAGCCCATACACCACAGCTACATTTCTCTTCTTAAGTTTTTTCCTATCGAAAATAGCTATGGGTTGCACTTCAATAAGCCCATCCTTGTCACAACTAGGAAAATTAGCTACTTGTGAAGGCTGTGGAGTACCCTTGCAGAGTTTTAATTGGCTAACACGGAACACATTGTGAATCTGAGCATAAGCAGGCAATTCCAGTTTATTAGCAACTTGACCAATCCTTTCAACCACATGAAAAGGTCCAAAACTCTTAGGAGAAAACTTGTTTTGCTTCCCTTGTCTAATGGAAACTTGCCTGTGAGGCTGCAATTTGAGAAAAACCCAATCTCCCACAGCAAACACTCTCTCAGACCTTTTCTTGTCAGCATGTTGCTTCATTTTATTTTGTGATATGGCTAAATGAAATTTCAACACCTCAATAGCTTGTTCTCTTGCCAAGAGTGTCCTATCCACTGCATCCACTTTGCTTAGCCCTCCCATGTATGGCACATGTGATGGTGGACCTTGACTATAAACTGCCTCAAAAGGTGTTGTAAGAGTGGAAGTGTGGAAGTTAGAATTGTACCATAACTCAGCTAATGATAACCATTTGGCCCACTCTTTAGGTTTTTCACCGGTCATACATCTAAGATACCATTCCAAGCATCTATTCACCACTTCTGTTTGGCCATCAGTTTGTGGGTGATAGGCTGTTGATTTAGCAGCTTAACTTGCAACATTTTAAACAATTCTTTCCAAAAGTTACTCAGGAATACCTTGTCTCTATCAGACACAATGTTACCTTGTTACATATATTGAGTATGAGGGTGTGCATTTACCTTGTTATAAGTTATATGATTCATGTTATATAATCGATTATGATTGTTTTATGCAAGTGTTCATGTGGCATAGATGAATTGGCATGTTGGCAAGTTTATGTTGGGCATGACTAGCATAAGTGATAGTAAAAAATCACTTGTGTAGTTATAAATGACATGTTCATGATACTTAAGGATCCTTAAACATCAAGTATAATCTATGCCTTGTAATTCATGTTTAATGCTCTTACTCACTAAGTTTTATACTTACGGTTTCATGTTAACATGTTTTTAGGTGAAGCAAGTGGGTCAAGGCGAGATTTAGGCAAGGCACAAATTAGCAGCTAGTGACTTAACTTGTCATGTGTAGTAACAAGTCATCTTTTGAACCATCTACGATATGAAATTTGAAACATCCTCTTTTGTATGCAAAATAGCAGTTGCATAGATTGTAAATATTGTGGAAAACTAGAAGGGGGGTTGAATAGTTTACCGTTTAAAATCTTTTTAACTTGTTTAGTTAGCTTTGAAACTTTCCGTTTGATCAAAGATATATACACAAACACAATATATAACATGCAAGTAAATGAAAGAAACGATCAAACCACAACACGAGTATTTATCGTGGTTCGGCTACAAGGACTCTTTTTCCTTGCCCTACGTCCACGCCCCGAGTATCCAACTCGAGAGTTTCTTTCACTAGTCAACAAGCTCCTTTCACCGGCGGAGAAAACCTTACACGTCGCTTATACTTTTACCGACACTAAGCTAAATGTCGAGTTCTTTACCAAGGGTACAACCACTCCCGTTAGTTCTTTTACAAGGGTACAACTACTCCCGATACACTTTGTATTTTGAGGACTAAAATACTAACCGATCACTACTGAAAATACACAATCAAATGAAGTGTAAACTACACAAGTCTAAACAATGCTAAGCTAACAAGTCTTGCAACGTTGTGTTGAATACTTGTTACTTTTAATGAGCTTGTGAATTTCTTTGCTACAAAAAGAAACTTCACATATGAAATGTTAAAGGGTTAGATGAAAGAATGAATGTGTGTGTATAAAATATGATGTAGAGTGATAAGCCAAAAATCAACTTGTGGCTTGGTATTTATAGCAAAGCCTTCTGCAGGCCTGGCGGATATGGCGGAACCCTCAGATGGGTTCCGCCCGTGTACCCCCAGGGTTCCGCCGGGCTTGCAGTTGGTTTTGCAATAAATCTTGCAAACCAAACAAAGTCACATCTCATTACAGCTTGCAAACCAAACAATGTCACATCTCATAATATCAAGTCAAACACTAAACTTGCAAGCAACCATTTAGTAAGTCAAACACATTTCTTTCCATAAATGTATATTGACAAAACTTGCCATAAATGTGATGTGACAATTCTATTTTAAGAAATAAAAAGTGTTGTGTTTTATGAAATGTAAAATGTAGCAAAAGTTTAGTTTATGCAAGTCTTTAAAACTAAGATTATGTTTTACTTAGAAACTAAAGTTTACATTTTGTCGTTAACAAAACTTAGCGAAGATCGTAAAATATAAATAACGTTTTTAGGCGATATTTGTATTAACAAATATGTGTATGTAAAGTGTAGTCAAAACAAGACTTTTGAGTAGTTATGTGTTATGTTTATGTAAGGTCAAGTTATAATCTCATGTCTACTTGGTTGAAAGATTTTGTAAAACACCAGGTCATGTATACAAGGTATATTGTAAATTGGTATTGAAAGGTATTTCATTTATAGTTTAAAGAATCATGTGGCCTGGTCTTTATTTCATGTTGAATGCACATGTTTTTTGTTTTAGTTTTGGTCATGGATGTGGTAAAAGGAAAGAAGTGAAGGTCTACGATTTAATTTATAATGAAGTACATGTATCATGTTTGTCTTAAATCATGAGCAGGTCACTTTACAAAGTCAAGTCATTTCATAAATTTCAAAAATGTCTTTATTTTTTAAAGTCAAACATTTTTAAATGTATCCCATTGCGTAGAAGTAAGAAAAAAAAAAGGAAAAAAAAAAAAGCTACGGGTGTTTCAAGTTGGTACCAGAGCAATGGTTTAACAGATGTAAGTATCGATCATTAGATGGGTACTTAGACTTAAACCTAGGATCTATATATGGATAGTAGAATTATGCACGTTTCCGCTTAAGTATTTAATTCTAGTTATACTGCAGGATAGAAGCAAGTGGTGTCTTATATGTTGTAGTTTATGATTTGATTACATGTGCATAACATGGTAGAAAGCATAAAGTATTATGCCTAATTATTTATGGCATCATTTATAAATGCATTTCAGGACAGGAAATGAGCATTTGCATGACATGCATAGATAGTACATGAATTGAGCATAATATGATGACAATGAGGCTTTAGTTATCTGATGTAGTACAACGTGATAATAATCATATCACATAATGGAGACTTATCGGCATCATGTTATTCTTAAGGATTGAACTAGGATTTTCTTATAAAGGCGTAGGATGGCACGAAATGTGCTTATTATGATATAAAATTGTCAGCTTATGTTTCACGTGCTTAAGCTTTCAGTTTCAAATGACTAAAGGAAATCCAGAAGTGTCCGATAAGTTGATTCGTGAAACAGGAACTAGTAATGATAATGATAATCGAGATCCTTTACTCGATAATGTGCAATCTACGGAACAAGATGACATAAATATTCCTGATTCTATGACTGAAAAAATAAGGAACATAGTGTCACAAAAGGTCGCTAAAGCTTAGCAGGCCTCATTGCCTCATCTTTATGATAATATCACTGACACAATGAATAAGATCCTTCAAGAAGAATCCGAAAGATTCATGTTGGAGAAACTGGCCTCTTGTCAGTGTTAGGTGCAATTCAAGCAAAAGAATCTCAGATTAATTACAGGGATTTCTCAACATGCAAACCCTCATATTATACGGGAGAACAAGATCCTTTCAAGTGTTATAGATGGTTACAAGACATGGAAGGAGTGTTTGCTACTTGTAGATGTCCCGAGAATCTTCAGGTCACCCTTATTGGAAATCAGCTGCGAGATAGGGCTAAAGAATGGTGCAGTTTTCTTAAGCAATCTAAGGGTGAGGAAGCTAGTAATAATCTTTTATGGTATGAATTCAAGAATCTATTCATTTATAAATTTTCTCCGGAAGCTGAAGTTAAAAAAATTCGTCAGGACTTCTTGTCGACACCAGACTTACCAATCAGTTCATGAGTTCACTATGACGTTTCTCGAAAGGGCCCGTTCTTTGCTGAATATGTTGGAAACGAAAGGACGCTATAATATCCCATAAAATATCCCACCTAATTATAAATGATTAACGAGAGTAATCTATCGTCACGATTTAATTTATCATTTTTAAGGGCTAAATCTTCGCGTTTTATTCAACTATGTACAAAACATCACTCACAACCCTCCCCATCATCACCCCATTAGGCCTAAGCATAACCAAATCATTTTAAACTCAAAACAGGACGAATTACTATTCAAGCCCAATAATAAAAACTCGGCCCAATCTCTTTTAAAATTATTTATGAAATCAACTTAAGTGCTTTTACTTGGACTCAACTCTATATAAAACTTTATATGGATCGATTCACCTTCCAGCCAAAAATCGAGATTTGCAAATATTTAGACCTTATGTGAAGGCTTAACGATAATAAAAACGTCAAAGCTTAGCTCGATATTCATTTTCACAACTTTGCTAAAGACTTGTGTTTTGATCTAAAACTCATGCGTTTGACTTCCAATTCACTCTAAACGATCCACAACCAATGCCTAGCACGTTTTTAATGATTGTTTTGACCTTCAAACCTATCCAAACAAGCCAAGACAAGTAACAATGACCATGCTTCTGTCTCTTTCCTTTTGGATACTACACAAGGACGAATAGCGCACAATCTCTCATCATTTAACACTCTTACACCCTCAAATCACCCCACCAACAAGAACCATCACGTTTCCAATATAGTTGGCCTTTGAATGAGCCTAACAAGCCATTATATATGTATATATATTTTTTCTTTGGGTCTTGGTGACGCAAGGACTACAAACACCCTCTTATATTCATTTGATTTCTTTCCCTCTTTTGTGTTACATAGAAACCAAAACACATTTGTTTTTGTTTTTCACTAACACCAAACGAACACCCTTGCTTCCATAAGATAACTGGTCACATTTATAGCATGACCTTGACCATTTGAATACACCAACGAGATAACAACAAAGCAACCATGATTCATTTTTGTTTTCTTTTCCTTAGTCTTATACACAAAGACAATTGTCCCACAAACTCTCATCATTTTCATTCCATTGACTTCATTATTATACTTCTACTTTGTCTCCAATCTTTTGTCTTCCTAGAATCCTGCTGCCAACACACCAACACAACTTGACTCTCATTTAACATGTGCCTTTTTGCTCACTTATAATACCATGCAAGCCTATACTTTCTTCCTCTTTTTCCTTTTGACTCTGCCATTCGAACAACACCAAAACCACACTTCAAGTTTTGGGGTACAATCTACATTAACACTAAACACCAACTATTGTCACTGTCCTCTTGTTTCTTCTCTTTATAATCGATCACTAAGAAGGTTCAAAGCAAAAAGTACCAATTTTGCAAATCGATTCTTAGACAACAAGAGGAAGCCAAGAAACCATGATGATATTCCTTACAAAACCCTTTTGCCCCTTTCTCTTTGTCTCCCATATTCTGGCTACCATCTCACCAACTATGGTTGACCTCATATTTAACATGTGATTAAACTAACTCTATATAAACATCTACTTCCTTCCATTGATACGTACAAACACACATTTACATATTCACAAAAACATTTCAAAGTTCCTTGTTCTCTTTTGGTTGTGTACGAGAAGAAAGGAAGAAACGATAGTGTTTTGGGTTATAAGCTAGATTGAGTTAAGATTCCTTGTTCTTGGTTTTCCTTTCCACTCGACACCACAACTCATGAACCCACTGTAAGGATTCAATATTTTCTTAATTGTGTGTCTATGAAACTCTTAATTAACTTCAAATATATTATGCATGCATATTATTCACTAAACACTACATGTTACTTTGTAAATATATATGCTTAAGTCATAAAAACTAGCAAATAAGTTTACTTAACTAGACACAATTCGACATTCATTCACACGCGCGCGCGCGCGCGCACACACACACACATACACACACACACACACACACACACATATATATATATATATATATATATATATATATATATATATATATATATATATATATATATATATATAGAATTGGGTTCTAATAAGATCCAAGTTAAAGTTCTTAAAATAAGACCTATTCAATGACCAATAAGAAGAGGACATGTGGCAATATATTTAAAACATTAAAAAAGAAAAACAAAATTTAATAAAAACTAATTTGTGATGCCTGGAGCGCATTTTAGTCACTCATGAAATTCACATCTCTCTTCCCTAATAAATAGCTTTTAACCATAATGAAATTCACGAATCATTTTTTCTCTTTCATACGCAAATTGCCCTCATAATCACATAAACACCAATGTTGGATACACCAAGTCTACACAAAAATCCCAGCTGCCACTGATATGATAGTTAACCATAACCACCGCCGCTACCAGATCCAGTCACCAGCGCCCACAAGAAGCCTTATTCAAGCCACTGACGACAACAAAAAGAAGAATCATTGTGGATCTACGACCATAGTGGATTTGTGACCACGGTGAATCTGTTACTACGGTTAATACGTGACCACAACCCTAAACACTGATTTCATAAGCAACCCTAAACCGTTGCTGGTGCCACCATGGTGGATCTTTGATATGGACCGGCGGCGGTTCTTGGTACACCGGTAACATTTCCGGTTCATGGAAACCACGATATGTTCTTGATACACCGATCTGTTTATGTATAAATATATCCGGTGTACCGGAATCTGGTTCTTTTTGGTTTCGATCTGTTTTTGGTACGCATATGTGTTCATGTACCAGATTTTTTTTTGGTACCCACTATCTCCGGTGTACCGGAATTTGCTACCTTTTGATATTTGTTTTCAGTTTTTATCAAATATTTGGTACACAGATGTGTTTATGTACCAGATTTTGTTTTCAGTTTTGGTATTTGGTACACAATATTTGGAATCTGCTATTTTTGTGTATATTGGAAGTTATGTAATTTATTGATTTCGTATGTGTACACAAGTGTTGTTATTAGTTATCGGTTGTGTATCATTTTTTTGGTTGACTCTTTAAATGGAAAATGGTGAAAAAAAAACTTCATGTGCATTTGTATAAAAAACTTAAAATAATAATAATAGTAAATAAAAGGCTGCTTCATATATACCTACAATGATGTAGGGCTGAGCAAACGGACCGGCCGGACCGGACCGACCGACAAAACCGACCGGACCGAGACCGACCGGACCGGACCGACCACATTCGGTCCGGTCCTCGGTCTAAGCTTTTTGCCAAATTCGGTCTCGGTCCGGTCGGTCCGGTCCGGTCCGGTCCGGACCGACCAAAAACCCGAAAAAACTTGCCTAATTGGACCGGACCGACCGAAGACCGACCGGACCGAGACCGGACCGAGACCGGACCGACCATATTCGGTCCGGTCTCGGTCTATGGTTTTCCGGTTCTCGGTCTTCGGTCCGGTCCGGTCTTGGCCGGTCCGGTCCGGTTTCCGACCGATGATCACCCCTACAATGATGTATCAATGTATTAGTTATATATAAAAAATGTGCACCTCTCGGTATAAAAAAAACAGCCAAAAATTCAAAAAATAGTTGACCACATTTGGATTTAAATTCTCTAAAATACCCTTTAAATTATATTTAATTACTTTAATGCCACTAATTTAATGTTAATCTCATCTAGCACCAATTAATAAATCTAATGGTCCATATTGGGTCTTACTTTTAGAACTTTAAGCTTGATCTCATATTAACCCTAGAGAAGAGATCCGGTACATTTTTGGATTTTAGTGCGGATGTACGGACGAATCTCAGCCCTCCATCTAGTCAACCATCTGAAAAAAGCGGAGTGGCATTATCGTAAATATCCCGACTTTTTTAAAAATCGTTAATATCATAGTAAATTTTTTTATTGAAAAAAATTCAAAAAAATCTGAAAAAATTAAAAAAATAAAGAGAACAACAAATAATTATAAATCGCTGAAAAAAATTTCAAAAAAAAAATATTAGCGTATGATTTTGACTTTTTTACAAAACTCAAGATCTGATCTTGACAAAGTCAAGATCAGATCTTGACTTTTGTAAAAAAGTCAAAATCAGATTCTGATATCACATAAACTTTTTATTTTAATAAAAAATTTAATATCACAATAACTTTTTTAATATCATAAAAACTTTTTTCTTAATAAAAATTGTTAATATCGCCGTAACTATCATGTTTTCTTAATATCAAAGTTAATTTTTTTTAATATCACCGTAACTTTTTCTTAATAACGTAATAAAAAAACAGTGATATTAAGTTTTTTTTTTACTAATATCGCCGTAACTTTTTAAGTAAAATCGTTAATATCACGTTAAGACTCATAATAACATAAATATCATCGTAGCACTCATAATCAAAGACAAAAAAATTGCTCAGAAAAGTCTTAAAAAATAAAAAAAGTAAAGAACACAACAAGAGTAAGGATCACTCAAAAGGAAAAAAAATTAAAAAAAAAAATCGTTTGAATAGTGATTTGGTACCGTGATAGTTGCGTAGATCTTGACTTTTTTACAAAAAGTCAAGATCAGATCTAGAATGGACAGCCTAGATCTATCCGCACGTCCGCACTAAAACAAAACATCCGCACGTGATCATTTGCATATATATATATATATATATATATATATATATATATATATATATATATATATATATATATATATATATATATAGTGAAGCGTTCAAATGAGAAACCTAAATTTTGTGAGAACGCGAGAAGCAATTCTAGCCACTCATTTTATCCTCTTTCAACTTTAATCTAATGACTAATATTAGTTAATCAACTTTTTGAAAATTTATTAAAAAATTTTGAAAAATTTTAAAAAAATTTTCGAAAAATTTCAAAAAAATTTCAAAAGTTTTTTAGAATTTTTTTTTCAAATTTTTTTTTTTTCGAAATTTTTTTTTCGAATTTTTTTTTCCGATTTTTTTTTTATCTGAAATTTTTTTTCGTCACATGTGAAAAAAAAAATTTCGTCGCATGTAAAATTTTTTTCGTCATATGTGAAAAAAAATTCCTGTCACATGTGAAAAAATTTGGAAATTTTCACGAAATTTTTTTTGTCACGTGTGAAAAAAAATTCGTCACATGTGAAAAGAAAATTCGTCACATGTGAAGAAAAAAAATTCGTCACATGTGAAAAATTTTGAAACTTTCACGAAATTTTTTTTGTCACGTGTGAAAAAAAAATCGTCACATGTGAAAAAAATTTAGTCGCATGTAAATTGTTTTTTTCGTCACATGTGAAAAAATTCCGTCACATGTGAAAAAAAAAATTTCGTCACATGTGAAAAAAAAATTCGAAAAGTTTTCAAAAAAAATTTTGAAATTTTTTCAAAAAAAATTTCGAAAAGTTTTTGAAAGTTTTTCAAAAAAAATTTCGAAAATTTTTTGAAAATTTTTCAAAAAAAATTTTTCAAATTTTTTCAAATTTTTTTAAAATTTTTTTGAAACTTTTTTAAAATTTTTCAAAAAAAAATAGTTAGCTAATAATAGCCATTAGATCAAAGTTTAAAGAGGATAAAATGAGTGGCTAGGATTAGTTCTCGCGTTCTCACAAAAATTAGATTTCTCACATGAATGACCCCATATATATATATATATATATATATATATATATATATATATATATATATATATATATATATATATATGTGCGCGCGCGCGCGCGCACGCGCGCTCGTCATACATGAAGACTTGTTGTGTTTAAAAGACTTGTGTGGAAACTTTCATTTTGCTAAACTCATATAAGTTCAAAGAAAATAAACTAGCACCTAACAACTTTCTAAATCGACATACACGCACTTCATGTCGAGCTTGTGTGTTTTATTTCAGCACAAAACTGAAAACATAAACGTAAAGAAAACTTAAGTCTTGGCTCTCGCGGACAAGTGCCTACTCGTGTTGTTACTTATCGATGGTTTTATATACAAGTTATAAAACCTACTTGCAAGGTTAATAGTTTATTTGCTTATCGAGTCTTATATTAAAACTAAATCAAACAAACAAACGGGCCACAAGGTCCAACCTGAGACCCATGAGCTTATTAATAAAGTTATATGTGGGTGCTTATTTTGAAACTTTGTAAAATCTCGACAAGTTAAAAAGTTGGATAAACTATCGACATCCATGATTGAGTACTTTCTCGTAGAAATGCAAACAAGTCGAAGCTTATATTGTACTTAGTTTGAAAAACTTGCTTGATGATGGGCATGCAAATCGGTTTTTGAAATGGAATAAGAAGCTCCATTCACATGCAAGGTGAAACTCTAAGCTTATGAAAACACGTAACACAAACATAAATTCACTGATTGATGTATAATAAATAAGTCGCAACTAAAACACACTATGTATATAAACTGTTGGGGATCGAACCCTGCACCTGTCATTTGGTATTTATTTCTTTTTGAGAATTTTTCACAAATGGTACTTGAACTATTAAGGGTTAGTTAATATCTTTTCAACAAAAATATATACTAAACATTTTGCAAAAGGGTCATTTTGCAAAAGATTGTTTTAAATGTGGTAAAAAGGGTCATTTTGCAAAAGATTTTTTTCTCAAAAACAACCTCAGAACCATCTTACAAATTTTCTTCAGGAACTAGCAAGTTTCAGCCTAAATTGCTTCAATCAAATCAATTTGTTCAAAACAAAATTGAAAAAATTCCTCAAAAAGATTTTGACGCTAAGTATAAAAAGGCCAAGGCCAAACTTGCACTTCTTGAGTCTGCTTCCTCAGTCATTCAGCCTCCTCAGGCTCCTAAACAAGCTCAGGCTAAAAACAAGGTGCTAGTTGCTGAAACATATGACTGGGATGAGGTTGAGGTTTCTTCTGATGATGATGAAGTTCATATCAGTGCCCTGATGGCACTCTCTGAAGATAACAAGCTGGCAGTGGGAAAAGGTCACGCAAGGAATGGTGAATGGGTCAACATCACAATGAGAAAGGTAAACATTTTACTTTCTATGGATGATGATGCTGATTGGAAATCATACTTAGATTATATCAATGTTGATCTTAAGTTTGTTGAAGAGCAAAGGTTAAACTTGTTTTCAAAATTTAACAAACTAAGTTTTGAGTTAAATCGATGTAGGGATGAACGCCTTACTTTAAAACAGGCCAAACTTAAAAGTGTTACATTACAAATTCAGAATTCTGAACTTGTAAAACAAAACCAAGCTCTTCAGGAAGAACTTAAGAACGAAAAGGCAATTATTTGGAAATGGACTCAAAAGAACCCAAAAATCTATGAATCAATGAGTCTCACACCCAGCAACAAAAAGGCTTGCTTGGGTGAAGACCAACTCACTGAAGAGTCTGGGGATAGTAGTCATCCAAAAGCCTTTCTGTCAGCAAACATGCTCTCTAGCAAAGAACTAGCTCCTAAGCCTAGTGACTGGATTGAGAGAGTCAATCCTGATAGTAAATTGCCTAATTTCAACCCTGGAAGAATACTTGAGCCTGAAAGTCAGGCTATTAAGGAGTTGCTAGGAGTCACTGATGAACCAAGTCCTACTGAGTCCATCACTGAGTCTAAGTCTGATGCACAAGCACCACTCCCTCCACTGAAACATCTTCAGGGAGCAGCACCTAGTACAGACCTTGCACCACCTGTTTATCAACCTCATTCTCCAAATTAGAAAACAAATTCAGGGATAACCATCCTGAAGAGACACACTGTACCTTCTGAAAAACAAACACTGTCAGTATCCACTGAAGCAAAACCTGAAAGCCCTGATTCAAAATTTGATCAGTTGGCTGAACTTGTTAGGAAGTTGAGTAAAAAGATTGAGTCCACTGATAAACTCACTGGCTCAAAATCTAAACAACCATTAGCTTCCTCAAGTACCTCCAAACCAAAAACATCCAGACCTTCTGTGAGATGTGAACTGTGCAATCAGCCAAATCACCCCACTGATAAATGCTACAGAGTCCTCTTTTGCATGATTTGCAAGCAGGAAGACCACAGAACCTGTGATCACATCTCTCACACTGCTTCTACAAAAGCACAAGGTCAATACAAAACTCAAGTCTATCAGTATGCCTCCTCTTCCAAACAGAGACTGAAGGCTAAGCCTTTCTTGCCATGTCCTCACTGTGGTTTCAACGATCATCTTCCTGATGATTGTATGATGAAAGACTGTTGTGACATCTGTGGAGATCCCTCCCATGAAACCAAAGGACATGACAAAATTATTCAGTCTAGAAGAAACACCTCTCAGTCTATTGAGTCTTCATCATCCACTAAATGCAATACATATGGAAGCTCAGTATACTCTACTTCTGACCATGACTCACTGACTAAGTTCAAGAAGTCCCTGAGGACTAAGTCCACTAGAAAGTGGGCTAACAAGAAAAACTAACCCATGCTTGGTATTTGTGCAGAAACACATCAGGGATCCTGCTTGGCATCTCGATAGTGGATGCTCAAGAAGTATGACTGGTGTGAAGAGTTATCTGCACAAATATGTTGAAGAACCAGGACCCAAGGTAGTTTTTGGTGATAACTCATCAGCTCCTACTGAAGGTTATGGTTCTGTCAACTGTAATGGGATAGTTTTTACAAGAATTGCTTATGTCAATGGTCTGAAGTACAATCTGATAAGTGTCTCTCAACTATGTGATGCAAAATACATAGTTCAGTTTGATGATAAGAGAGGGAACATCTTCAATGCCAACAAGGAAGTTGTGTTGATTGCTCCCAGGAGGGATGATGTTTATGTTCTTGACATGTCATCCCTTACTCAAAATAGGACTTGCCTATTCTCTAAGGCAAGTGAGACAATCAACTGGCTTTGGCATAGGAGACTCTCTCATCTCAATTTCAAAAACATCAACAACTTGGCCAAACAGAACAAAGTTCTGGGCCTTCCATCCCTGGTGTATACCAAAGACAAGCCTTGTTCTGCTTGTGAGAAAGGAAAACACCATAGGGCATCTTTCAAAACCAAACAATCATTCTCTATCAAAAGCTGCCTGCATCTTCTCCATATGGACTTGTTTGGACCTATCAGTCCCATGTCCATTCATCATGAGAAACATACTCTAGTCATTGTGGATGAATACTCAAGAGACACTTGGGTTTACTTCCTGACCAAAAAGAGTCAGGCAGCTGACACAATCATGTCATTTGTCAGGAACATTGAAAATCAAAATGATGTCAAAGTTAAACAAATTAGAACTGACAATGGCACTGAATTCAAAAACCATGACCTTGAGTGTTTCTGTGATGAGAAAGGAATCTCTCATAATTTCACTTCTCCCTATACTCCTGAACAAAATGGAGTAGCTGAAAGGAGAAATAGAACACTCATTGAGGCAACAAGGACAATGTTGAATGGCTCAGTCCTCTCAAAACACTTTTGGACTGAGGCAGTCAAAACAACCTGCTACACTCAAAACAGGTCCATTATTGTGAAAAGACACAATAAGACTCCTTATGATGTATTCAAAGGAAGGATCCCTGACATCAGCTACTTTCATGTATTTGGGTGTCTTGTGTTTATCCATAATCACAAGGATCACCTAGGTAAATTTGATGCCAAAGCTGATGATGGATACTTCTTGGGATACTCTCTGTCTTCAAAAGCCTACAGGGTATTTAACACAAGGAGACAACAAACTGAGGAAACTTATCATATTACCGTTGATGAGAGTACTGAATCCATCAGGTTCTCCAGTCCCTCAGTTGATGAAATTGGTATTGATGACTCATCTATGTATCCTCCTGATGAGTATCTCCCTGAGAATCATACTTCAACCCAATACCAAGCTGATGCTGATGTCTCCTACTACATCATTCCTCACAATCTACCCCAACCAACTGTCAGTGAAGTCACTGAAACTCAACCTGCCTCCAATGAGACAGCACCCACTAAACCAATAGTTCAGGAATCCACTGAACAAATTGTTCCCTCTAATGTCACTGAAGTACATAATCTTGAGTTACCTCAGGTTCCTGTAATTGAACCTACTCCTCAAGTAAATCAGGCTTCTACAAGCTCTAACTCCTATCCTAAACCTCAGGATAGTTGGACCAGATCCAAAGTTATTGAGCTTGTGAACATTATTGGTGAGCCCACTGAAGGCATGCTTACCAGAAGCATGACTGCTAAACTTAAGGCAGCCACAGCCAATGTATGTCTTTATGCTGACTATCTCTCAGAAATTGAGCCTAAAAATATCAAAGAAGCCTTGACATATGAAAGTTGGGTTCAGGCCATGAGAGATGAATTGGAACAGTTTGATAGAAATGATGTCATGACCCTTGTTGAATGCCCTAATGGTATCCTTGTCATTGGCATGAAACAGGTTTTCAAAAAGAAGACTGATGAGAATGGCACAGTCATCAAAAACAAAGCAAGACTTGTTGCCAAAAGATATAACCAACAGGAAGGTATAGACTATGAGGAAACCTTTGCACCTGTTGCTAGAATGGAAGCCATCAGGATCTTCCTAGCCTATGCAACTTACATGAACTTTAAAGTTTATCAAATGGATGTCAAAAGTGCATTCCTGAATGGTAACATTAAAGAAGATGTCTATGTGCAACAACCTCCTGGCTTTGAAAGTAGTGAATTCCCTCACCATGTCTACAAGCTTAACAAAGCCCTTTATGGACTGAAACAAGCACCCAGGGCATGGTATGAAACACTTTCAGCCTTCCTGATCCAAAACAAATTTGTCAGAGGAAAGATTGACAACACTCTGTTCATCTACAGAACAAGAAGTGATGTCATCCTGGTTCAAGTGTATGTTGATGACATCATCTTTGGCTCAACAAGTTACAAACTTTGCAAACAGTTTGAAAAACTGATGACCACAAAGTTTGAGATGAGCATGATGGGTGAACTCACTTACTTTCTTGGACTACAAATCAAACAAACTGACAGAGGGATATCCATTTGTCAAGAAAAATACCTGAGGAACCTACTGAAGAAGTTTGAGCTTACTGACTGCTCTTCAGTGAAGACTCCTATGGTTCCACCAAACAACCTTGGCCCTGATGTCACTGGCAAATCAATGAACCAAACCCAATACAGGGGAATGATAGTCTCCCTGATGTACTTACTTGCATCTAGGCCTGACATCCAATTCTCAGTTTGTCTGTGTGCCAATTATCAGGCTGATCCTAAAGAGTCTCATCTCACTGCTGTTAAGAGAATCTTCAGGTACCTGAAGGGTACACCAAACCTTGGTTTGTATTACCCAAAGTGCTCAGGATTTTATCTTAAAGGGTACACTGACTCTGACTATACTGGATGCAATATGGACAGAAAAAGTACCTCATGATCCTGCCAATTCCTTGGTGGTAAACTTGTGTGTTGGAGTACAAAGAAACAACAATCGGTGGCCATGTCCTCAGCTGAAGCTGAATATACGGCTGCTACAGGATGCTGTGCAAATGTACTCTGGATGAAGAGCCAACTTAGTGACTATGGCATTTAGTACAAGATGGTACCCATCTTTTGTGATAACACAAGTGTCATATCCATCTCAAACAACCCAGTGCTTCATCAAAGAACCAAACACATTGAAATCAGATACCATTTCATCAGGGACCACATCATGAATGGAGAAATTAAATTACATTTCATCCCAACTGAGTATCAGCTAGCTGATATCTTCACCAAACCCCTGGATGAGCCCATTTTCACAAGACTGAGAGCTGAGTTGGGCATGTTGGATATTAACTCAGGCAACTGATCAAAGTTATTCCAACCAAATGTAAATTCTCTTAGGTCCCTAATTAAAACCCATGTCTCAGTGATAAACACCTCTTCACTGATCATCAACACACTGAATGATAAACTCATTCAGGGGGTTCATGATATTATATGACATTAATACACTAACTAAATGCTTTAAGTACTTAGTTAGTAAATGTCCCAGGTAGGTAACTGATTCCTATTAAATATAGGAATATATGTTGATTATACAACTGGCATCCACATCATGGGCCTCCACATTTCTCACCAATACCACTGAGCATTAAATGCTCTCTCTCACACACAAATACTTGTGTGATGACATCACTCTACAAAAGCGTCTTTTACAGAGCCACGTAACCATCTCTCTAATCATATTGAGAGAAAAATGGGTTAATGGGAATCGTGCCAGTTAATGCGGATTTCAAACATACCTTAAATTACCATTTTGTATTAATATCAAAACGTTTGATATCCGCAACGGCACAACCCTATTTCTTTCCCTATAAATACCCCCACAAAATCAAACACACACACACTTTTAAAAACTTATCAAAACTCTTGCAAAATTGATTTCAAAAATCTGTTTGATTAAACTGTGTGTGTTTCTTCTTTGATACCAATTTTTCCTCAAAAACTAGACCTTTCTCAGAAATAAATGGCTTCTTCTAAGGTCATCAAATACGCACCCAATGTGGATTTCCAAATGGAAAGCGTAGACCTCACCAAAAATAATGTGGTGGGGAACTTTGCCTACCCTAAAGGGTTCCCTGAATACAGGGATGTGGTGAAGTTCCTTCAAAACTGTTTTCTCACCACCACATTCACAAAGACCCCCTCAGTCATCTATCATGACTACTTGAGGGAATTTTGGTGCACAGCGGTGGTTGAAAACCCTGATGCGCCAAAGGAGGCCAAAATAAGGTTCTAAGTGAAAATGGAACTAAGTTCCTAACTCTTGATTACAAAAGCTTTGTCAAAGCCACTGGCCTTGACTACACTGAGACCTTCACTGCCCAATCCACTGAAAAAGATCTGAAGGAAGTTTTACTGGAACTTGGGCCCTATGACAAAAATCACCCTGAGGTGACACCAGGGGCCCTCCTGTCCAAAGCCCCTATCATAAAAACCTGGTTTCCAGCCCCCTGGAGGATTCTGATGACCTTTGTCATTCAGGTCCTCTGGGGAAATAAATCCTCCACTGAGCAATTGAATACTACTCAAGCAATGATAGTGTTCTGTCTCATAGAGGGTAAAAAGATAGACCTTGGAGAAATAATCTTCAGGGACCTCATAGCAAAGTTAGGGGGAAGTCTAGGCAAAAACTCATGTCACTGGTACAAAAAGTTGTATTGGTCACGCCAAAAATGTGTGATGATATGCATATAGTCACACACATTTTTTTCGTTGTGTGTCACCATAGGTCCCGCCACCGTAGGTGGCATATGGTCACATTGTTGAGTTCGTGGCCTTTTCCATCGAAAAAGAGTGACCAAAACCCCAAATATGTGTGACAAATTAGGCACAAGTTTTGTTGGATTAGTCATTATTTGTGACCGTAAACACCTTATAGTCACACGAATGTTTTTTTAGAGTAACTATTGTTCGTCCTTTGGCCACATAAATATATAATATATGTGACATTTGAGAAGATATATTCAAGTAAATGTGTATTTTGTGTGACTATTTCCCGTCCTATGGCCACATGAATATACAATAAATATGACGTTTGTGATGATTTAGTCACACAATGGGTGTTGTTTTTTTGAAGTTAGTCACATACAATTTAACACAAAGTGGCCAAAAGTGTAAATAAGTGTGACCATATGTTGTTTAAAGTGAAGAAATGTGTATTTTATGTGACTATTGATCATCCAATGGCCACGTGCATTTTATGTTTGTGTGGCCTTTTGTAATATTTAGTCACACAAAGCATGTTTGTTTTGGGTATTTAGTCACATACCATTAAGCAAACAGTGGCCAAAAGTGTTAATAAGTGTGACCATATGCTGTTTAAAGTGAAGAAATGTGTATTTTGTGTTACTATTGATCATCCAATGGCCACGGGAATTTTATGTTTATGTGGCCTTTTGTAATATTTAGTCACACAAAGCATATTTGTTTTGGGTATTTAGTCACATACCATTTAGGAAACAGTGGCCAAAAGTGTTAATAAGTGTGGCGGTATGCTGTTTAAAGAGAAGAAATGTGTATTTTGTGTGACTATAGATCATCCAATGGCCACGTGAATTTTATGTTTGTGTGGCCTTCGGTAATATTTAGTCACACAACGACTAAAGCAAACAGTGACAAAAAGTGTTAATAAGTGTGACTATATGCATCTTTTAGTCACATTTAAAAAATCAATATATATCAAAACAATTCAAATATATATCAAAACAAATTCAAATACAATAAAATTGGAATGTATATAACTGAACAAAATATAAAATTGGACATCCTTTTATACACCAAGGAGTCCTAGTCGGCTTACAGTAGTTTCTTTATAAGTATCTATAATCTTTTCCATAAGCAAGTAGCAACTTCGAGCGGGCTTAATCTCTGAGCAGTACCAACTTTAACTAGCAGTAGTAACTTTTGTACTAGCAGTAGTAAATACTTGGCACATTTTCTTTGAAGTTCATGAGCTGCACTAAATCCATCTAAGCAATATTAACACAAACATGATCAGCAGTAATTCAAACAACATCATGAAGACTTTTAATCCAAAACAATGAACATACTAATAAAATTTGCAGTTAAACTTACAAGTTTTTCTCCCATTGATCTAATCTCATCATCTGGATATAAAAGCCTTGAAAATGTAGGCTGCTGCATATCAACACATCAGGATGAGAGCAGAACTAGAACATGTCAGAGCTCACAACATAACAGAACTAGATGAGCCACTGATTCAACTATCTGCACAAACATGATAGGAGAGTTAATACTAGTACCACGTTAGTACTGCTGGAGCAGAGTTACTACTGCTAGTATATATATATATATATATATATATATATATATATATATATATATATATATATATATATATATATATATATATATAACAGAATGTCTATAAATGAAGCAAATATATATACAATTGTATTTCAAGAAATGGCTAAGGTGGTACAACAAGATGTTTCTGCTGCTACAACAAATCAAGTTTCTACTACTGAAGTTGCTACAGATGAAGAGGTTGCAAAGAGAGTTGATGAAGCTGAAATAGCTAACTTTATGGATGAGAAAAGGAGAGATAAAGTGTCTGAATTTGAAACAGATGAGCAAGTAAAATTCAGACTTGAAGAAGAGGAGAAAAAAAGAGCTCATGGAGAGCAAATGCAAGCTTTTATTGATGCGGATGAAGTTCTACAGGCTAGAATTAAAGAACTTTACACAGATGAGACTGTAAATGGGGAAGACAAAGTACAAAGACTTGCTGATTTGATAAAGGAAAGATATGAAGAATTAGTTTTGAAGGACCTAATTAAGTAAATGAATCAACGTCAAAGTCAGAAGAGGAAAAGAAATCCCACAAGGTCTCAGCTCATCAGTGAAATGAAGATATACATACAGCATCAAGGTGACTATAAAGCTTCTGACCTCAGGGGAATGACATATGAACAAATTGAACGTCTATACTACCGAATCAATAAATATGTTGAAAACTTTATCCCCATGGGTATAGAAGAAACACCATCAAAGAAACAAAAGATCATTGAAGACAAACCTGCTGAGAAGAAGAATGATTCACAAAGAAAAGAAGACAACTCTTCTCATGATCAAATGATGATGATTGTTCCTGAAACACTATATGTTGATCCTATTCAAGCTAGACATCCAATCATGGACTGGGAGATTTACCGAGATAAATTTGGAAAGGCTTGTAAGATAATTAGGGCTGGTGGAGGATCAGCAGTGTACAAAAGGTTTGAGGATTTGATAAGAACAATTAACATAGTAGACTTAGACAGATTATGGGAGTTGGTTCAAGAAAGAATCAAAACAGTCAAGAAGCTAGATGCAAAAGAGCAAGATTTGTGGGTTGAATTACATAGGTTATATAAACCTGATCCAGCTGATATCTATTGGAACTTCCCATGCCATCATTTCTCAACTTCATGGAAGTTTTATGATAGCGGCAATGTACATCACTTATCAACACAAGGTGGAATTGATGTTTTTATGCTTGCAGAAAAAGAATATCCTTTTCCTGCTAATTTACTTGTTGTGATGACATCTACAAAGATCATATGTGAAGAATGTAGAGAGGTAGTTAAAGATCTCATTGAAAGAATTCATGCTCAGTATAAGAGAGCATTGTATGATGTGAAGAAAACAAGCTGATAATTAGGTGTTTGGAGGTAGCAGGGGTACGTACTTTAGCTTCTCTTTTTTCATTATGTTGTAAAAAAACTTTTGGTAAGTACACCTTTTGTGAGATTACAACTCTGTTGTTTGTACAAAAGTTACTACTGCTATTACAATAGTTACTACTGCTATTACAACTCTTGTGTAACTCAATGTGACTAATATCAAGGTTAATGATAACTGAGTTCTCATTTTGCTATAAATAATAGTCACATGAAATTCACAATGTGACTATTTTGAATGTATTGGTCACATATAATACCCTTATAACGTGGCGATAATCTTGATTTAGATACACATTTGTGATATGGTGTGACTATTGTAAAGCCTATAGTCACATGATCGTGCTACAATTAAATGTGACGATACACATTAGGTTGTGGCAAGCAAACACACACTAGACTTTAGACTCGCATATTAACTTACGTGACCATATGTATCAAATTTTGGTTACACTTAATCATGTATGTTTATGGTTTAGTGTGACCATATATGACATTTGGTCACACTCTTCAAGTGTGTGACATATATTTGTTACTTTTAAATGCATATCGTGACTAACGCTTCAAACTTACTTTTCAGTTGTCACACATTTCACATTCATATGTGCCTAAATATTCAGTAAAGATTAGCAGTCACGTTTAAATAATGTGTGACAAACTTGACTATATAATTTAGACACATACACAATTACTTCATGTGACTATATATGAATTTTGGTCACACTGTTCAATTGCGTGACATATATTTGTCACATATGTATATATATAGTGTGACTAATGTCTCAAACTCATTTGTATCTGACACACGCACCAAATATAAGTGACTAAATAATCTAAACTTATTTTTCCAGTAACCTCTAGTCACATAAATATTCAAATGTGTGACAATAGAATTCCAAAATGGTCACACAAGTCGGATCAAGTGTGGCTGTTTATTTTATTTTGGTACATTTAGTCACGTATAAATGTTACAGTGTGACATTTCAAAATCGACCATGCGTGACCAATAAACTTTTTGTACTAGTGTGTCATACCCTAGGTTCATTTCCTGTGCCCTACAAGACTTGCTTGGGTCTGAGTATGCTAAGCCTGATGCAGTAGGCTTTGAGCCTGATGTCTTACACAAGGCTAATTACTCTCGTGACCCTCTTGAGGTTACACCTGTCACCCTGACAACATATATGCTTACTGCTATCAAGGGTGACAACAAAATTTCACCGGTTCCCTCTCCCACCAAAAAGGTGAAGAGGAAGAAGGGTCAGGGGTCCAGGAAGGTGACTCAACCCAAGTCACTCGCCACTGAGACCTCTGCCCCTAAGCTTGACAAAAGGGGGCAACAACAACAGACCCTAACTGCTGACACCCTCAGGATCATCAGCCAATCTTTGACCCCAAAACAAAGGCCAACGGAGGGCACTGAGACATCACACTCAGTGTCCTCATGCGAACCCGTTCCCAAATGCTCTGCTGACATAAAAAAGTCAGTGGAGTTGGAACCAATCCAACCTCCACATCCTGCTAAAGGCTCTGGGAAATCACAACCAGGGTCTCAGGGAGTAAGGGGTCCTATATCCTTGGTGGGGCAGCACTACTCCACTGAGAAGGGGACCCATAAACAATCACATCCTGCCAAAGGCTCGGGTAAATCACAACCCAAGCAACAGGGAGTTCTCACCCCTAAACCTTCGATAGGCCAGTACAAGCCTGTTGGAAAGGGGGCATAATCACTCAGGTGCCTGATGAGGACATTCGCAAATCAAAGCTTTTGTCTGAGGGCATAAAAACTCATCCCAAAGACTCAGAGGGAAACATACAACCCGCTGATAGGGACACAACATTCACGGCTCCTCATGATGGCACTGGA
The DNA here is from genome assembly GCA_030686995.1 of Artemisia argyi. Taxonomy (NCBI): domain Eukaryota; kingdom Viridiplantae; phylum Streptophyta; class Magnoliopsida; order Asterales; family Asteraceae; genus Artemisia; species Artemisia argyi. The sequence continues at coordinate 26,893 of JARVZY010003946.1, forward strand.
AAACACGCATCAGTGTCTGAAGGGGTCACGGGGGACAAAGATTCAAAGGGAATGAAACCACCCGCTGATATGGAACCCCAAACCCACTCCCGGAGGTGCGCATAACTTGGGAACTGACCTTGAGGACCATGCAGATAAAACCTAGTCTGCTGGATTTGAGAGGTCAGGACCTGGCCATAACGAAGGCAAATCTTCTTTTGAAGAGGAGCCGGATAACCTCCTGTTGCAGATTAACTCACTGGCTGATGCTTAGGCCGCCCTGTTCTCTGATGATGAATTTCACAGTGATGAGGAGATTTTTGAAGCTGGAGATGATATGGTGGTTGAGGAGACAGTCATTGAACCAATTCCTCAGTCTCCTCAACCCTCTGATACTGAGGCTGCTGAAACTAACTCCACATCAGAATCCTCAGAAGATGATCAAGCTCCTCTCACTGAGAATGTTTTCGCCAAATTCATCAAGAAGATCACCAACATTTTGTACAGGGGGGTCACTGATGAAGTGTTCAACATGCACACTGAGCAAGCAGTCCATTACTACTTACTCAAGGATGTTGTTAAAAACTTTAATGATGATGTCAGGGAACAGAATTCCACAGTCACCTACTCCCTGACACAAATGGTCTCTCAAATCAACCAGTTTTTGGAATTCCTCAACAAGCTGAATACATGGGTTCAGTCTGTTCAAGAATCGGTCAAAGATGATCCTGAGCTAACCAGGAAGCTTCTTCAGGCATCTAAGACTTATCAGGTAAACTCAGTGACCCTCACTGAGTTACTTGGCTTGCTAAAGGAATCTAATGTTCAGAATCTCAGCTCAACAGTGGAGTCTCTCAAATCTTCCTTTACAACATTGGAAGAATCA
>JARVZY010003947.1:0-27762 GCA_030686995.1 Artemisia argyi
GGATAAACTCAAGTCACAAGAACTGAAGAAAATGGCTGAAAATGCTTGAAAGTGAAGTCACAGTCAGTGGTGTTTGAATTTTAAATTTGCAGTTCTAATAAGCAGTTATGTTTTAGCAGTTTTAAACAGTTGTGTTTGGTAATTTGGGCAAGTGCCAGTTATGTTTTAGTATCTTCCAAAGTTGTGTGTGTACTATAAATATGTATTGGGTATGTAAGTTGATGAATGAAGTCAAGTTATAATAAAACATAGTGTAGTGTTGGTGTCTGATATTTCTCTCCCTCACGAACCAGAAAACAAACAGCCCCTATTCTGTCATTAATTAATAACCATTGCATAAGTGATATTATATCAGTTTCAGCACATCCTCCTTTTCATAACGATTGATAATAATATCCATTGGGGGTATATGTAGAGGCGATATTTCTCGTCTTCCTTGTTTTAATGCTAAAAGTCTAAACAGGTTCCTTTAAGCCGTATATTGTCCTAACAGGTGATGTAACACTCCTTTTTGAGCTGTGAACAAACATTACTGTTGAGATATATATGATTTTATTATCAAACTTATATAGCCTTTAATGTTGAGTTTTAAGTTTATTTGTGTGGAAGTACTTTTCCTAATTGATTAAACAAGATTTGTTTAACAACTATGCCAGAAGAACTCTTCACATTTTTTTAAGAAAGGCATGTGATTTACACCCAACTAGACTCATGGTTATTGCATCACAATGATAAAACATAAGAAAAAAACCACTTTAGTTGTGAATGTACACATCAATTTGAGCGACAAATGTGTGCATCCAAGTATCCAACATAATCATTTGCATCTAGGCCAACAAACAGCAATAAAATGTTAGGATGTACACAATGCAAGCGTCGAGTATTCTAATAGTTTAGCTCGAGTCATAAGTCTACTCAATGTCAAGTCAAATGTCTATTTCAGAGCTCATTCAACAACAGTCTACGGGAGTAGCTCAAGCTTCACCTTGACCTGACTTAAATCGAGGAATATAGGACAATGTTCCGAGTCCATCTCAGGTAGCTCGTGACATGACTTGACTTGACCACACCCGTATGTGTAATCAACATCAAACTCTTTGAGAACATGTGCGTATCATTTTTCGAACATGAACTGAACGCACCCAATTACAAGTTATATACAGTATACTGTTGACGTGAAGATATGGGCTAATATAACTCTCAATGCAAAATCTCTTGATACAATATCTTTTGCAGCACTGCAATTCCCCTCAACAAACTAGCATACTGTCTCTTGATACAATCTCTTTTGCAACACTCGTACCTCAGCAAACTAGCAGATCCTGCTGTATTGACGATGAGAACTAAACAAGGACATGAAAGTTAATCTATAATAACTGAGCTTTCTTCAAAGCATCCTCAAAGTCTTTTTCGCTTTTCTAGGAGGGTGCCTGCACATGCACACAACTAAACAGATTAAGTAAACACCTTTTGAAATTTGACCCGTTTCGAATAGAAGTGGCAGAACGAGAGGTTGGGAAATGGGTCGACATGTAAGTATATTAGTGTATTGAAGGGATTTGGAAAATATACTAGTATAATAATCATGTAATTACAATTAGAATGAGACTGCAAGTTGGTAACATTTTAATACATGTTAAGCAACTTTTGACCCGTTTAACCTCTTCGCTCATTTGACCCATTCATCTTTCAGCTAATTTTTCTAATTAACTGTTTGGCCCGTTATCAAACAACTATACCAAATTTGACCCGTCTTCATATAGATTAACAGACCTAATTTGAATTCTATGATTAGACTGTCAAAAAAGTAGCGCTAACATGATGTAGCTTTTCTGATTGGAGAAGATCATAAACAATTCCATTCCTTCAAACTTGCCCCGAATGTCCTTTCTAAGGGCATTGTAATTTCAAAGTCAACAAAGCAACGAGAGAACAAGCTATGTGTAGTTTTAAGATTTACCTCTGCAAGTTTGCAACAAAATGATTGAAGTGACGTTCTATTTTTTCCATAATCAGTTTTACCACACAACCAGTTGAATACGGCTCCTGTTGCACAAATTAAGTGTTGGCAAGTATTGTTAACTGAGTCCATCCTCATAAAATAATTGAAATGATAAGTACAAATTATTTGAAGTAAGATGTACTCCAATGTTTTAAAATCTGTTACAAGTTTAAATGCTCCGTTAAGTACAGAAAAGAATGTTCAAATTTATATAATCAGCATTATAAAAACTTCCTCCTAGGCACCTTGTTGCATACAAAGAGATAGAGAAGAAAATAGCGCCAAACCGCCCCGCTCTACCAATCAGATGCAAAGACACCTCGTTATCAGGCTCTGTTGGAGAACTGTGAATTACAGGAAGATCATAATTGACCACCAAATTAACCTGTAAAAAAGAAAAACGTAAATACATTTGATAGATTTGATTAAGTTTAATCTGTAATAGGTAAAATAACAAATATAGTAAAAAACAATAGCTTGAAAAGAAACCAGTCAAATTAATTTGAATAGGCAAACAGGTCCAAAAGTCGACGAAACTACATTTTGACTACATAAAACTAAAAACTTCCTATAAGTCATTTTATTATTACTAAAAAGTTTACCCTTATTAAAACCTCTACTTGGTGGTGAGAATAAAATATGAAAAGAAAAGTAAGATTGTAAACCTGAGACTGATCAAACCCTCGAGCAAGAAGATCAGTTGATATTAGAACTGTAGTGAGACAACTTTGAACTCCTTGACTATCGTATCTCTATCTTCTTGATTAAGAGCGCCTTGAATAGCAGTTACTGGATAACCCTCCTCAAAAAGTGCCTTATGCAAATAACCAGCACTTTATCTTGTCCGAACAAATATAATTGTTTGCCCTAACTTTTGTGCGAGAAACATTATTTTGTCTTTAATCACCACGATTTTTGATAACTCATCGGGGATCTTCACTTTATATTGCTTGACAGAATCCAAAGATTGTTCTTCTTTCTTTAAGTATAACTGGTTGTATTCTTTTACTAAAAGTTCTGTGAAAAGTTTTGAGAAGCCTTCACTTTGTCATTTAAGGTGGCAGAAAACAGAAGCAAATGTGCATTATTTCACTTAGGAAATGTAGAGAAATGATATAGCATAACATAACATACTCCGTTGGATGTTAAGCAAAAAATATTAATACAATCTTCATATTGCATGATAAGCACAAGATATAACACAAGCAGAGAAAACCAATCACAGTAGTAAGTATAACAGTAATGATCAGGACAACAAACCTGGCAGTCTCGACGTTGCTTGACTATTTCCCTCATTATCCTGATAGATTCGTCTCTAAAACCACTCTGTAACAAAATGAACTTCATGAATAATCAAAAACTATAACGAAGAAGATAATAATAATACATCATATAGAACAAAAAGAAAAAAAGATGATGCAACACGCCTAGTTGGGCCCAAGTGCTGAAGAACGGGCCATCATATTTCTAGAGGCCCAAAATCGCGTGACAAAAGTCAAAAGGGGCCTCACTAAAATGGGCATAACTTGGGCTACGGGACTCCGTTTCAGGCCTATGACCAGTCGATTCGAAGCTTGGAGCGAGGAGCACTTTGTCGGTTTACGGAACTTTCGAGCCCCAAAACACCTTATTTTATGAGTTATTTGCAATTTCATGTTTTTTCGGGTTTTTTTGGACTTTGTTTATGCAATAACTTTCGGCCCGCTTGTCTTTTAGAGCCCATTTCAGTTTTGTATCTTTATTTAAGAGTTCCTTTGTAATGTGGAATAATCAGTTCTAAGAAATATCAAAAGTTTATTTTTGGCAGTTTTATTGCTAAGAATCCTAATAGTCGGTATTCTATTGAATCAGCGATTGTTGGAAGAATCGATCCTGGCATTCGTGTGAATCAAGAGGCTTGATTTGTATTATCTCGTTACTTAGTCTACATCACTAGTTAAGTTTATATGGTCTTCAACTCAAACCCTATTCATGCCCATGCACGCTCAGAGTTTATATGAAATTCCAACTAGCCTCCTTAAATTAACTTTTAGGCCCCTTTTTTATGCCACCAGTTACAATAATTAAGTAACAAAATTTCAAAGGTACAACAAAAATCAAAACAATGAGCAGTTAAGATATAATCAGATCGGAATTTCCGTTTGTAGCCACAAGTAGTGTCCCTAAAACAAATGTAAGACAGGGAGGATAGGTTCTTCAGAGTGTTACAAGTCTTATCATGGTATGGCATCAAAAAGCTTCACACTTCACTCTCCAGAAGTTCAAATTGCTGCATTTCACAGTTCTAACTTTTGTTATTACAAAAGCTTCACCCGGCTAAATCTACGTTCCGAGTGGAGGAGGGTCAATTCCTAGGACACATGATTAGCACAAGGAGCATAAAGGCAGACGCTAAGAAATTCAGGCCATCTTAGATCTTGTCCCTCCTAGGAACTTAACATATTTACAAAGTTTAATCAGCATAACGTATGAGAACATGTACTCGGTCTAAACTTTAAGTTACGGGATTTAGATTGTGTTGGAATTATAATGGCAAAACATAGTTAAAGTTAGAAGATTTAGTATGTATTATGTTAAGTTTCTATGTTGGGCTGCAAATCGCACCAGCAAGCATAGAACAGAAACAATGGCAGTTAGATTATAGTTAGTTATTACCAGTATCAGTTAGTTTGTTAAGTTAGAGGACCTATTAGTATATGTTTATTTTATGTTTGTATGTAAAGTCTGTAAACTATGTATTGGGCTGGGTCGTATAAACAGTTATTTAGAAAACATTGCAACGTTTACTTTGTGAATCGGCATTCCTCTTCTTGTAAGTATCGATTCATGTAGTATAAATAGGTTAGGATTCAGTAAACAATTTGTAACCCCATACGTTTAATATATCAGTTTTATAAGGGTTCACCAAATCTCTATTGTTTCCTGTTTTGATTCTTGTACGATTAATACGCATGATGTTACGTTGTTTGATATAATCGATCCTGTGGAAACCACGCAAGACCTGTGAAACAGATTGTATAACAATTTTTCATAAACGATGATATACAAGTTTTATAGATATCATGAAACCTGTTATAATTATAAATTTTCAAACAAACCTAGATAGAGTGTTATCAAATCCTCAACAAATTCTTCAAGTATGCAATGATTAAAATAAGTCTTGTTTAATTGTTTAAGTATCTTTAGATCCAAAACTTCAATTATTTAATTTGAATGGTGGCTAAATATTAAACGAGATTAACATACATGACTACTAGACCGGCTATTAGGGGTGCTATGTGATAGGAAAGTACCCGTTAAGCTTAAGGGTAAATTTTATAGGGTGGCTATTAGACCGGCTATGCTGTACGGGTCAGAGTGTTGGCCTATCACAAAAGCCCAAGCAAACAGGGTGGAAGTAGCGGAACTAAGAATGCTCAGATGGACTTGTGGTAAAACTATGTCTGACATGATTCCTAACGGGGTGTTCAGATCGGCACTTGAAGTAGAATCTATTATCTCGAAGATGAGAGAAGGAAGGTTGAGGTGGTTTGGTCATGTCAGGAGAAGACCACAAACAGCGCCAGTAAGGAGAGTCGAATCGCTTATAGTCGATGGTCGGAGAAGGAGGGGTAGACCTAAACTTAGATGGGAGGATAGGCTTAAGCTCGACATGGAGGAGCTTCACTTGTCCGAGGACATGACCTCAGATAGGAACGCGTGGAGAGATAGGATTAGTATTCGTGGTTAGTTTTGGGGCTAGGTTGGGTTTGGGGTTTGTTGTGGTTTAGGCTTTTTAGGGCCCCTTGGCTTGCCCCCTTTAGGAGATAGATGCTTTTGCTTTGCCTCGGCTAGTGCTGTGGTTTTGCCTTTGTTGTGCCTTTAGGCTTTAGGCCCTTTGCCTGTGCCTTTTGCTTGCTCTTTTTGCTTTGCCTTAGCTTTAGGCCCTTTGCGTTGCCCTCTTTGGTCTTAGCTGCTTGGTTTGGCCTTGGTCTTGTGTCCCCTCGCCCCCTTTTTTGCTAGCACTTGTCTAGGTGGTTTGGTTCTGGTTGTTTTGTCTTGGTTGTCTTGTCGTTATGCTTTGTTTGCTCTTTTACTTGTTGTGTCGGTTTGCTTTTTGTTTGCTTATATGCATGTTGTGTCGTTTTGCCTTTTTGTTTGTTTTGCTATGTTTGCTTTTATGCTTTTTTGCTTTTCCTCGTTTTGCATTCATTTTCTCGTTTTATTTACTTCGAGCACACTTTGCACACACTTGCCGGAGGTCTTTCTGGAAGCAGTCTCTCTACCTGCAGGGTTCCCTGGGGTAGGGGTAGGATCTGTCTACATCTCACCTCCCCCATACCCCGCCTTGGCGGGATTGGGTATGTTGTTGTTGTTGTTGTTGTTGTTGTTGTTGTATTAACATACATGACTACACGAGTAGTAAATTTTCTATTATTTTTCAAACATTTATATATTCTATACAATTAAAGTGATTTACTCCATCAAGAAGATAAATCAATCATGGTAGGAGTATTATAATTATAAAGCGACTTGAAAAAGAAAAACTTTTTTTTTTTAGAACGGTAACTAACAATCTCACAATATACAAACCACAAATAATCTCACATGTCATAAGCAGAACTTGAATCAATAACCATTTTGGTTGTGGAGCTTCTCACATAACTAGGGGTACTAAACTGCAAAAATCAAAACTGTAAGGCACCTCTTGTAATTACACCGTGAGCTATTTAACACTGAATCGTCTTGTCTTTTTTTTTTTTTTTTTTTTTTTTTTTAATCGTACTAATAATGTGTTATGAAACAATAAAAAATAAGAACAAATATGAACAACAAAAAGATAGAGAGAATAAGAATTGTAGTATTCATATCACAATAAAAGTATATTATTAATTATAAGTTGGAGATCTCCAAGATACAATCTCTTATTCGATATACTAGTTATAATATCTGTGCACGCATAGAGTTTTTAAATTTTCGTTTTAATATGTATTATTATCGATTAAGAAATGAATCACTTAACATGTTTCAATTGGTTTTACTTTGTGGACTAAAAATAAAAAATCATATGTTTATATGTTATAATCTACCTATCACAGTATAGTAACGTAATAACCTGATTAAAAACTATATATCATTGCTTAATAATTCTCATGTACATACTTTAATTCCTTTCCAACGGCCAATTATTACGTTTTTTTTCTTTCTTTTTTTTTTTTTTTTTTTTTTTTTTTTTTTTTTTTAATGAAACATCACGTCAATGAATAAAGGTAGGTTATCACCTACGTAGTTTTTCTTTTTTCTTTTTTTTTTTTTAATTAAGAAGGTGATTGTTATCAAATAAGGATTGTGATGCGTGCATTTTTTTTTTAAATTTAAGGAAAACACCTTCTGAATTAAACAATGACTATCTAACCCATGTGTTTATTTGTTTTTTTTTTAATAATCAGCTTTGTATAATGTTTTTAACTCACAGACATGTTGAGGTTGATGTTGATGTTATTGTTTAATTTTAACTATTGATATCATGTTGTACAAAATGTGCGAGTTTACATAATGAGCGTTAATGAAGTTAAAATATGCTCCGTAAAGTTTTTAAAATGTTTTTATGTATATTCATATATAAATTTTAAATAACAATTTCATGAGTCGTTGTTTAAAAAGATATTCTAATGGATGGAAGTTTAAAACTAACAATATTAAAACTAATTCACATATTTACCAAATTTTGTAATTTTAATGATGAAAGTCTAAAAACTAATACTAATACTCATATTTTAAACAAAGTTAATATTATAAAGTATAAGAGTATAAAGTGTAAGGGGTTATTTGTGTTTTTTCTAAAGTTATTAAAAAATATAGAAACTTGTAATTTTACACTTAGCTCTACATAATTTATTTAAAATTCAACCACTAAAGTTTTACTAATTACTTTCTCTTTTTTTAAGTTTTTGTTTTCATAAATTTGACACTTATATTTTTATGCATTTTTTTATTAACCAAATTTCTCCACCAAATTTATTAAGTTTGATCAAAATCAATTTAATTTTGACTTTTTATTGACCACTCACGTTGCTTGATTTCATCTACGTGTCAAAATCGAGCTTTGCTATTGGTCCAATTTTTTTTAAATGAGAAAGTGATTTATAAAAACACTTCAAAATGGTAATTCTTTTATTATATAAAAGATATTCATAACAATTTTGTGTTTTTTATTCAACTGATTAACAGTTAGTCAAAATATATATGGTATAAGTTTGTCCGGTAGCACAAACGTATTTTTCATGATTTATTGCCTCATTGGCCTGCAATATGATATTATTATCTTCATATCCGTGCCACATTTGTGCAAACCAAGTTTATAATGATATGGACTTGGTCTTCTGTTGATAGGCACCATGTTGGTTTTATTTGTTTAAAAACAAATTAACAATGTCATAATATTACTCATTAAATTTCAAACTTTCAGATTGTCTTTAGTATAATCATACTAATTCAACAAAACTAAGCAGAGAGAGATGTGGTGTGAGTTTTTAGGAGCGATGAGCGATAAGTGTTTTGATTTTTAACGGTCGTTTGACAAGCAGCAAGTAGCTTTATCTATTTTTCAGAATGTTCCTTTTTCAACAGTTAGCATTTAAGAGTTGTTTACACATCATAATTACAACTACAGCTTACGTTACCAAACGTTTTATAGAAAAATACAGCTTACTGCCACTGTTCATTGCTAGTGCTATTTTTGCCGGTGATCGAACATTCTATATTTAATAGCATTTGCTATAACTATAATCACTAGATGTGTATAAATATAAAATGTAAAAGTTTTTAACTTTTCATTTTTATTATGCAAGTTTTTTTTTTTTTTTTTGGTAAATTTCACCATAACACACTCTGGTTTGGTAAGGAATCGTTCAACTTAAGTGTCCTCTAACCCATGTTTAATTACTGTAAGTTGCAAAGTCACGAGTCTCCCAGTACCTTGACCTCTAGGAAACAGAGAAGGGTTGAAAAAATTATGAAAGGCCATTAGCTAAAAAACAAGATATATATCTTAAAAAAAAATAATAATAATAATAATTATACAGAAAAATGAATTAAATCATGAGAAAAATTTTCATGAACCACGAAACGATACACACAAATATCTGTTACAATCCATTTACAAAATCTACAATCACAAAACAAAACATTTGTCTATCGGCTAACGTCAGAACAACAAAAAAGAAATGAACTGATTGTTGTTTCCTTTAATTTCTTGAATTGGTTTTGGGTAAAATGCTCGTTTTCGTTTTGATTTCGGATGTTTATAAGTTAAGATGAACGATGACGGAAAAAATGTATAGAAGAGAGGTGCCAACGAGAATCGATAAACTAGAAGTGCCAAACATTAAGGCCATCGTTTGTAAATACTCTGGTTCTTTTTTAGGTTTGCGCACGTAGTTCAAGTCGTAGTCCCAACCATTCGGCCTACAACTCTTCTCCAATCTTTCTTTCATTCTCATCACCTCAATCCTATCTTTCAAAAGCTTCATATTCGAGTCAACAAGATTACTCGATCTTCCTGTCGAAATTATTCAACTCACACATGAGCAATCATTTATATAAACATGCATACATCAACTATATATGTACATTTAATAACACTTTGATCATGCACAATATTCTACCATAACCAAGTTTTATTATCAAGAAACATTTGGTTTACCTTCGTCTCTAAAGCCATGAGCCCGAATATCAAAACGTGTGCTTGCTCTACGCACTTTATGAAACGACAAAGTGGTAACATGCGCGAAAGAAGGTATAGTTGTAGACATCTTTGTGTTCTCCGGTCTTGAGATGTGAGAGGTGTTTCTAACTTTCTATAGAAATCTTTAATCAATTGCTTTGTGTATGATGAACAAGAGGTTAGGGTGTTTTAGCTGTTTTTGAATCGCATTTAGTATTTATATAGTGCAAATGGTTGCATTTTTTAATCTAATTAATGGTTTGGTTAGGACAAAACATGAGTAATATATATCATAAACGTACGTTGGCAATGTTTCATTTAAATTTTATTATGCACACGACTTGGCATATAAATGATGATCGAGCATAGTCAAACAATAATGTGGTTAAAAGCAGCCCATGTGACGGTTTTGTACTTGTATTATAAGTTAATTATTGTACTTTTATCTTATCTTACAAAATAAGTTAGCTATATATATTTTTGCATGAATCACTGTTAATTTATTTTAAAAAGGTTTAATGTCAGTATCATCTGGTAAGTTATTTGTGGTTTATGTTTTCAGCTACTTTGATACTATACATCAGAAAACGATGTTAGTTTATAGGATCTAACGAATGAGGGCACCCGCGCGTTGCTACGAGAATGTTGTGTCTAATCTAAAATCGAAATAAAACAATCGAGAAAAAAAATATATTAAGGACTAAATTTGCAAAAGATCGCTAACAGGGGACTAACGGTGCTATTTACAGCTAACTGAAAGGACCATTTTTGTAAATTCATTAGGTACAAAATAATTCTGGAAATAATATGTTTTTTTACGTAAAAAGTCCCTAAAATTCTTGATGTGTTGCATCATTAGTGCCTGGCGTGTTGCATCGTTAATCCCCGAAGGACCTATCTTGCAACGACAGTTTCACCTTAGGGACTATTTTGCAATCGTGCACTGTTTCATTCACTGTAGCTACAGTGTCAAACAGTAAAAGGTTCCCCTTTTAGTATATATAATAATAACTATATATGTCGATTTTAATAAATAATTAGTACATAAATACAGTAACATGTAGATGCATTAGAATGGAGCCGGAAGTTAAAGTTGAGGGCCGAACTTAACGTAAAAGTTATAACGATAATAAATATCGTTCTAATAATGAATCTATAGTTTTTAACTCATGATTCAACATAAAACCACAATAACTAGGAACTAAGCTAAATTAGATAAGATTGATTTAACAAATAAACATATTTTGACATTTGATCTACAATAAAAATAGTATGGTAAGATACGGGTTTGACCGTCGATAAGATCTTGCGTGGTAAACTGTTTTGGATCTAGGGTTTCATACACAGATTCAAAAATGACAACGAACACCGATTGTGAATGATCTGTAACGGGACTATTAATTATGGGATAAACGGATCAGATTTGTACAAAGCAGGCTGGAAACGCAGGCCAAAACTGGCTCAACGATTGGGCCGTAATTTTGGCGGGAAACTACCTACAAAAACGGCTTCGTTTTCGTTGTGGTCTAATATATACTATAATCTATAGCTTTTAACTCATGATTCAACTTAACACCACAATAACTAGGAACTAAGCTAAATTAGATAAGATTGATTTAACAAGTAAATATATTTTGACATTGCATCTGATTGATTTAGTTATTCGAAATTTTAATAAAAATAAAAAGGGCTAATTGCAAAAACTATAAAGAAATTAGCTTATAGACAATATAACTAATGAATAAAGTTGACTGATTAGAGGTGGTCCGACACCCACTGGTCACCCTATTAGCTTATCCCCTTATTAGAACATCATGCTTCAACACATATCTTGCTCAATATGGTCATTCATGAATATATAACATGCTCAAAATGTTCATGAAAATTAACAAAAAATTACTTGAGTTAACTACATAGATGGTCTCTGTGGTTTGTCGAGTTTTACGGATTCAGTTCATTTTTAATTTTCATTACGGGTCCAATCACTGTGGTTTTGACCCATCACAGATATAGTCCAAAATGCTACATAAATGGTCCCTGTGATTTGTAGGGTGTTACGGATTCAGTCCATTTTTCATTTTCATTACAGGTGGTTCTGGACTGGATCCGTGATGGGTGAAAACCACAGTGACTTGACCTGTAACGAAAATGAAAAATGGACTGAATCTGTAAAACCTGGCAAACCATAGGGACCATTTATGTATGTATGTATGTATGTATGTATGTATGTGTATATATATATATATATATATATATATATATATATATATATATATATATATAGTGTAACTTTCAAACGAGAACCATTTTATCCGCAAGAACTGAGAAAACCAACAAAAACATACATGCACGCCTTCAATAATTGTATTTTTGCACATATGTTTTCAAAACAACACATATGTTTTAAAAAAAAACATAGTTGTTCTAAAGAATTTGATAAGAAATTCGAAATACAAAAAATTTCTTTGAAGGTGTGCATGTATGTTCTTAGAAGACGTGCAACGACAATATTGCGGCCGTGTGTAAGGTTTTTGCTAAAAAAGAGGATGAGTTCATAATAATATTGAAGAACATAGGTGGATGTTTACGATTATTGATGATTTGCATGCATTTTTATTTTATTTTAAAAGGCGTAGATGTATGTTTTTGGTGGTTCTCTCAGTTCTCGCAGATAAAATGGTTCTCGTAAGAAAGTCCCCCTATATATATATATATATATATATATATATATATATATATATATATATATATATATATATATGAGTTAACTACATAAATGGTCCTTGTGGTTTGCTAGAAATAAAAAATTAGTCCATTTTCCATTTTTGTATCAGATCTGGTCCCTGTGGTTTTTAAATGTATCAGATTCAGTCCAATTTGTCTAATAAGGTATGTGAAATGACCAAAATACCCCTACTTTCAACATTTTATTTATTTTTTAGGTGGGGGTATTTTGGTCCTTTCATGTCAAAATGGACTGAATCCGAGACATTTTAAAACCACAGGGACCAGATCTGATACAAAAATGAAAAATGGACTGAATCCGTAATTTTCAACAAACCACAGGGACCATTTGCGTAGTTAACTCTCTCTCTCTCTCTCTCTCTCTCTCTCTCTCTCTATATATATATATATATATATATATATATATATATATATATATATACATTGTTGTTGTTATTTATAAATATTATTATTATTATTATATATTAAAATAAAATATTTGCACTGAATTATAAATATGAAAAGAAAAGCACGAGTTATTGTGACATAAATGAATACACGAGATTGTACAAATACGAACAAATTATGTTATTATTTTTTTATGAGATTATGTAAGAATATTCAAAAAAAATGGTCTTCTTAAATTATCTGCACTCAATAACGACTCATATTATTCCTCTCTACATGTTTAACCTGCACACAGGTTCAAAAATCGGCATAAATTATTATTAACAGGAATAGAAATATCAAATGAATACACGACCTCACATGTTACTGTAAGATGAGAATAAATAGACAAGATTTTACATATAACAACGAGCCATATTTTTTCAAAGTCATTATGTGCTACTAAACACAGATAATGTCTACAACATGATATAAATAGTTAAATTTAAAAAAGATCTACCTAAAAGCAATGCAAAATAAACAAAGTCAAATCCTTCATATCACAAAAATTTATACAAAATATTAATCGATATTAACACATAATGAAAATTATATCTTAATTAATTGTTTAATTTTTAATTATGGTAACTTTAAACACAACATATAGGGTTGTTGTTAAAAAAACCTTTATAACTATATAAATATAGTAGAAAATTCTTAAATATTACAAAACAATACATTTATGAATTGTTATAATATTTAACTTCAAAACAAAGTAATTAAAATCTTATTACCCATTATATTATCTATCCAAGTCAAATGTGTGCACGGTTTCTAAAACTAGTTAGAAAGAAATACAAAAGACATAGTTTTTCACTACAAAGCAATGACATTTTGTTATGTTGGCATCTTTCAAACGTTGGTTGGATTTGACACATTGTCGCACATGATGATATTTTGAAGACATGGACATAAAATTCATTCACACACGATGCTATTTATAGACATATATTGTTGCTACGGACATCAATGTAGCATGATAGTGTGAGGTGCATATAACGGGTATGTGACTTATGGACTTTAACCCGCACACTTATCTTTGACAGAGGTTTTCCTGTAAGTAGTCTCTCTACTCTAGAGTTAAAATCTGTCTACATTGTATCTACTCATATCCCGCTTTGACAGGATTGGGTATGTTGTTGTTGTTGAGTTATAAACTTTAAGAAATAAGTTACACCAATTGTGTAGTGGGTTTCTGTCCGAAACGTTTCTAACTAAGCTATAAACAAAATGGTTTAGGTAACATGTAAAACCAAAGAATGAAACAATTAATAATAGATAAGGCTAAAGAATTTGTATACTTGGTCAAATGAATCTCTGCCAAAATCGTTTTGATAATCCTAAAAAATTGTGAATGTTCTTGTCTCATTAGGAATCAAAAAGGTTTTAATACCATGATCGACATTACCTATAAACATCATATAAAACAATACGAGTAACATCTGTATTCATAAAATATTAAGAAATTAATCACCTAAAAAAGGATAAAAATATATAATGTAGAACTCAAATTACGCGAAAAAGTTCTTATGAAGAAAAACCAAAGTTGTAAACTATTAAGAACTTCAAATTACAAGTTCAATATCAAATAATAGTTTATATTTATCATCGCAAAATAACCCACGATTAGAAAATTATCTTTGCTTATCGAAAAATCGAATAAAACCATATAAACATAAAAACATATAATTTGACTCATGACAGCCGTGTCACATCTTTTTAAAGCGTGTACACATATTTAATCCTTTCGATTGTTTGATACGGACAACAAAAGAGTACAATAACGTAAGACAATTTTGTTTTCGCGTAGTAGCTTAGCTAGGACGAGATACGTAGCCATGAAATATATAAATGTCTTAATGCTGTCGACTTATAACGCGGTTGTACGTATGTTTCAGCTGTTTATAAGTCGATTTTATCGATATGACTAATTGACTATTCATGTTATTCTGCAGTCTTACTAAAAATATACTTAAAAAAGGTTAAAGAAATTTTAAGGTAATAGTTTGTCAAAAGTTTTCTAGAATAAGTTGATGAATAAAATAGTAACAGTTGAACAAGTCTTGGTATCTAAATTACAGCGAATGTAGTATTGGTGTCCCAATTTATTTATTTTTTATAAAGGAGAAAATTGGTCCCTTTGAGCTTTGAGAATGATTGACATTTGTAGCTATTTTATGCTTTTATTTTAAAGTACAAAATAATCATACATTTACAAATTTCAAAAGAGATAAATCATTCTTTGGGCATGTAGAAGAATGGGTAGAAACAAGTTCATCCAACTCACCACCAATCTATTTCTGTAGAAAAACATGAATCAAAAGGGTTTATTACACAAAAACAACCGAATGATTACAACCAAACGATTACAACCAATGGGCAGCAATGATAGCTCAATCTGATCTCAAGCAGATTGACAACTAAGAGATAACACAACCTGATCTCAATCAGGCAAACCAACAAGAAAAACAACAATGGGTACTCCAGCTACACTGTCGTACCCCTAATATCTAACTTGATATTAGTTCTATTACAATGAAGAAGAATGAAAAAGAAGCTGATGACAGCTTAACAATAATAAGAAAAAAGCAGCTTTTGTGGTGGTGATATAACGGCTCTATAAAGAGCCGTTTGGAGAGAAAGAGACAAATGGTTACATTGTGGAGTGAGAGAGAGCAGCCATTCTTTTTTTTCTCTGATTCTGAGTGAAGTTGAGTATATAAGCTTTCTTTCATAACGGCTCTATCAAAATGTTACTAGCAGCCCTTCAACTTTCCATCTACTTCAACCCAAGCTTAAACTTCAATAACCATAAGCTGAAAATAAGAATAGTGACAACATTAGTCCTTGTAAATATCCAGGCATAAGATTATATTTCAACATCCCCCCTTAATCTTAGCCTGGAAAAACATCAAAAAACCCATTTTGAAAGCAGCCTTATGCTGACAAACTTTTAAAACCATTGGACTGAAAAATCAGCAATTGTCTTTATTGTTTCAGTATCCCTGGAAAACATTTTATTTCTTTCAAGATAAAAATCATGTTAAAAAATAGAAGACAGTATACTCCAAAGAAACAAACTCATTTATAACCAAAGGACAAAAAACTGGAACCAGCAGCCTGCTCTCAAGCAGGTAGAGAAACGAAACATTACAACCTGATTTCAACCAGGAAGCAAAAGCCAAAACAGCTTTAGAATCAAAAGGACTGAACCAAAGTACCACGCTGATCTCAATCAGCAATAACCATCACAGCTGCAAATGACATAAACAACAAGAAAAACGTACAACCTGATCTCAAGCAGGTGTACAACCAACATCACCATCTGAATAAAATCAGACAACCATGGATAAATGCAAACTGATATAAATCAGCAGCAAAAATAACAACAACCTCCTCTTAAGCAGGTTAATACAGGAACATGTTGAGCCTGATCTCAAGCAGGCCAGAAATATGAAACGCTTAAACCTGATCTCAAGCAGGTAAGCAAAAAAGAAAGGAGAAGACTCCAATCTTTAAACCGATAATATTAATCAAGTTGTTACTCAGGAGGGACCAAATCTGTTCTCAAACAGATTGATCAAACACTTGATCTCAAACAAGAATATGAGACCGATAACCATAAGCAACCAACCAAGTGAAAAACACTTCCATGAGCAGATTTAGCTGCAATTTTAATTGCAGCCTTTCTACTAAAGGTTTGACTGGTATAAAAGTTCCCAGTCTAATATCATGAAAAGCAAAGGCTTTAAAGCCCAAAACAACCAGATGTTGCAAAGGTTATAATCCTGTAGATAACTTTGAACCAATTAACAATAGCCAGAACAACCAGTTTTGAGTAAACCAACATCAACCCAACAGATTTTTCTCAAGCAACCACACTTCTTGAATGTCAACCAATCCTCCCTTCAATCTTGGAGTTTTTGAGAAAAATTGTTTTGAACATCATAACTAGATAACTAAAGAAACTCCAAGATTGAAATAATAACACACTTGAGAGGTGACACCACATTCTTGAAAAACATATTGTCAATAGGATAAAAAATAATTCCATAATCCCAAGGGATTTTGAATTAGACAAGGTATGAACCGACAATTCAAGACATATGAGAAACTCATATACCCATAATGAAGACCAACCACCTTCAATATTGAGAGTGGTGAACGAAAGCAGCTCACACAAGAGACTGCAAAAGATTGAACTCCAGAGTCAATCAATACAAGATACAACCAGGTTCCACAACTGGATGTTTAACAACAATATACCATCACCATAAAAGAACACTAGCCAACTCTTTTAAGAGTGAGGCATCAGTAACTTGAACACAAGAAACTGATCAATTTCAGTTTGTACAATAACCAGTCCAACAAAGAACTAGACAAAGGATCCAACAACATGAAACAATATCCATGTTGACAACTGAGCAGAAATATACTCAGAAATATAGCTTTGGATCAGTCAAGACAAGATTGAACTCCAACTTGAGTCAATCAATACAAAGGATCCAACAACATGAAACAATATCCATGTTGACAACTGAGCAGAAATATACTCAGAAATATAGCTTTGGATCAGTCAAGACAAGATTGAACTCCAACTTGAGTCAATCAATACAAAGGTAAGCACAATCCTGAGCACTCAGGGTGTTACCAATAATACACCAAGCTGATGTTATGATCAGACTTGGAAGAACCATCCAAGAACACAAGCCATCTCTTTAAGAAGCAGGCTGTGAGAAAATAGTGTGGGTTAATACCAACCACACATAAAGACTAGATCCACAAGGATTAGTCAAACCATAAACCATACCAGACACAACCCAAGCTCTTATGAGAGCGGGTTGGTTAAACAAGATGGTAACAACTGAGAAGTTAAGTTCTCAGAGAGTGAGTGACATCATCCTTCAAAGGTTTTAAGTCACCACACAACATAAGGCTTTTACAGCCAAAAGAGTAAAATCAGCATGAATTGTTTGCTTAACAGCTCCCATAGCAACAGGGAATACAAACTCTCTTTCAACCGATCACACAACATAACTGTTGCAACAATCAACACTCCAGCCTCAGAAATATCAGAGGACTGAAAACCATCACCAGGTATAAACCACCTGAAAGAATCATTAACTGATTCAAGATCAGGTTCTTCAAGGAGAACCCAACAACATTCCAAAAAACTTCTTAAGAAGTCAATTGGTAATCCAATCTTAACCAAGGTCATGCCAAGACGACCCAACAAACAACGTAGGCAAGGGGTCATTAATCCCTAAGACCTACAAAAAATCATGATTGATAATATGATCACCAGCCAAAAAACAACCAGGCCTGAAATGATCAGGCCATAACACCAACATCAGTTCCGAAACAGTTAATTACCCAACCATTTTAAATGGGAAGCAACAAGCAACTGAATCATAACCATAGCCATGCCAAAATGACACAGCGAACAACGTGGGCAAGGGGTCATCAATCCCCAAGACCCATAGTACCACGAATCATGACCACACATGTGCTGAAAGCAATATCAGCACCACCAACAACCAACCTGGCAGCTTAAAGAGAGAAACTGCTGCTAGGCCAAAGCAAACTGCTGCTAGGCAACAACATTACACCCCCTCCTGCTGCTGAGAAACCAGCAGCAAGATACCCCATTTGGGGCAGAAGAACCAGCAAACAACACATTTATAATCATGCTGAAAAAAAAAACAACAATACCAATAAAAGCAACAAAGTCAGCAACGACACACCCTAATAGCAACATGTAATCAAATCAAGCGCACCCTATGTGGGTTTACTGAGCACAACAACAGAGATCACACAACATGACTACAACCAAAGGTCATAGCAGCATAACCAACAACAAGTTCCACAACGGTGCTATATGCACTGAGGGAAAACAAAACCATAACCCTACATAGCAAATAAAACAAACAGGCAACAAACAAAAAACACAAATAATGAGAGAGAGGATAATGACAAGAGCAGAAGAAAAGTGGAGACAAAAAAGACACAGATATAATAAATGCAGTAGATAAACAACACAAAAAAAACGGATATGAAAAACCATAGACAGCAATGCAAGCAAAAAACACAAACAAGAAACAAACAACCCAACAGAGCAATAAGACCAGACCCAGCCAAAACAGGTTGATAACCAAGATACACAAGACATGATCACTAAGGAGGGATCAGTCAAACAACCCAAGATATGAAAAAAAAACAGCAAGCAACCAATAGCATAGAATAATCAAGGCAAAACCCCATAAATACAAAATGGAGTGCTGCAAAATAAGAGAGAAAAAAAACATAAAGCTAATCAAGCTTAACCAGGCAAGACTATGCAACACAGAACTAAAACTAAGACCAAAGAGAACTAAAAAAAACATTAACAACAATGACCACAAAAACAATCCATAACATCTCATAGGCAGCAACACAATAGATATATAAAACTGCTTATATTCAAAGTAATAAATCACATAATCAACTAATCACACAAAGAGGTCCTGATAGTACCAAATCAGGTAGGAAAGGGAACATTACAGTGATTTAGCAGCAGCGGAAGACGAAGGATAGGAAATTCACCATAACAGCTCCAAGTATCCTTAAGCGAAATCCAGACCAACCGGGCACAAGAGTCCGAGAAACACTAAGAAACCCGAGAACCTCGAACGGAAAGGGACCATCGAGAAACAAGAGACCATTGATATTCCAATCAGATACCAGAAACACCAAGAATCTTCAGAGACCACAAGATTTAGTCCAAGTAGACTAAACCAACGATGGTTGTTAATGAACCCGCCTCAATTAACCATTTAAACCTCCAATTGGGAAAACCCCCAATTCAGAAAAAAATTAGGGTTCTTAGATCAAAACACCCTAATTTACCAGAACTCGCCACACAGTAATTCGGCCAGCAATTAACCCCACGATAATCATTGAATTAACAACGATACACCCAGGGAAGACACCAATTTCAGAAACCCCCAAAATCGGATGAAACCCTAGATCTTGAAATCACCAAATCGACAGAACCTGGCTCTGATACCATGTAGAAAAACATGAATCAAAAGGGTTTATTACACAAAAACAACCGAATGATTACAACTAAACGATTACAACCAATGGGCAGCAATGATAGCTCAATCTGATCTCAAGCAGATTGACAACTAAGAGATAACACAACCTGATCTCAATCAGGCAAACCAACAAGAAAAACAACAATGGGTACTCCAGCTACACTGTCGTACCCCTAATATCTAACTTGATATTAGTTCTATTACAATGAAGAAGAATGAAAAAGAAGCTGATGACAGCTTAACAATAATAAGAAAAAAGCAGCTTTTGTGGTGGTGATATAACGGCTCTATAAAGAGCCGTTTGGAGAGAAAGAGACAAATGGTTACATTGTGGAGTGAGAGAGAGCAGCCATTCTTTTTTTTCTCTGATTCTGAGTGAAGTTGAGTATATAAGCTTTCTTTCATAACGGCTCTATCAAAATGTTACTAACAGCCCTTCAACTTTCCATCTACTTCAACCCAAGCTTAAACTTCAATAACCATAAGCTGAAAATAAGAATAGTGACAACATTAGTCCTTGTAAATATCCAGGCATAAGATTATATTTCAACAATTTCTTCTTGTGAGTTTATACGCAACCTTATTTACTACATAAAAAGGATATGTTGGCGCACAAGTTTATAAAAATTTGTGATAACTATTTTTTCTACAAATTAATAAAATTCTTCCGTTTTATTACGATAAAATTATAAACTTCTAAAAACCAAAGTTTATTTTACCATAAGCACGAGTTCTTATATATTATTGTATGTGCTTGGCAGCAAGGCCAAGTCTTTGTGGAGACGTTGTGCAGAATTCAGCTAAACAACAAAAACGAAAGTTGAATGTGAAATAATCATTTAAAAGTGCTTCTACTAGCAATTTTTTTTATACAACTTCGGGATTCCATATATTTGTGGTCACTTTTAGTGCACATAAAAAGATTAGAGTAAATTACATAAATGGTCACCATGGTTTGTTTATTTTTTCACTTTTTTTTTTTTTTTTTAACATACATGGTCACTGAAGTTTCAAATCGTTACAGATTCAGTCATTAAGGTTTCAATTTCGTTACATAAATGGTCACTGTGGTTTGAAACTTCAGTGACCATTTATGTAACGAAATGGACTGAATCTGTAATGATTTGAAACTTCAGTGACTATGTATGTCAAAAAAAAAATTCAGTGACTAAATATGAACAAATTGACAAACAATAGTGACCATTTATGTAATTTACTCAAAAAATTAATACATACAAATTTTAAGGCCTTATAGTTAGAAAAGTCTTATGTAATTACACGCCTCACACACTTTAATATACACTATGCTTGGTCAAGAATCCTTTTACGTAGTTAACTCTTTCAAATTGCTCATGCTGTAAAATTGGTGAGGCGAAAAGTTCAAAAGCAACCTATGTCCTATGCCAATTTTCTGCCAGGTTGTAGGAAGAAGATTCCACAATTTAATTATGTTGTTGGTCCATTGTCCCATTTAATTATGTTATTGGTTCTCGAAAAGAGTATTGAGTATTGTCCAAGTAAACTTACCTTCATCTTCAACATATATGACCGTAAAAGTGGTTTATTTTTTTTGTTTTTTTTTGAAAGGCAGAAAATTTTATTAAAACAAAACCAAAAGAGCAAAAGGGTACAAACAAAGGCGCCCACTATCTTAAACAAGAGGCTTAAGGATAGAGGACCCAAAAAGAAAGACAACCAAACATATTACAAACACATTGTCGAACTACAAAAGAAACTAGCAAAAGCAAACTATATGGACACCCAGGCATATTGCAAATCCAGACAGCAAACCTTGCGGAACTATAGCATTTTAAGTGGTTAAAGTTTGCAACTATAGCATTTTAGTTGATCCAAAGATGGAAAGTTTAGGTGGTGCAAAGTTTACAATTTCAGATAACAAAAACAATTTTATCACTGATAAATTTCGTGGACCTAGAATTACCATTGTCACACCCGATAATGATACTTGCTCAGTTGCTCGGTAGCAAAACGTACTAATATGTGACGTAAATAAACAATGGGTAAAAAACATTTGATCTTTAAACTAAAACCAGTGTTCTAAATATCAGTAAATAAACAATGGGTAAAAAACATTTGATCTTTAAACTAAAACCAGTGTTCTAAATATCAGTCATGGCAACCGATATATCAGCACTATGACGGTTGGTGGCGGTCCACAGCCACCGAAATTCACATATCGGTCAAATTTATCGGTCATAGTCAAAATCGGTGCTTGGCGGTTAAAATCGGTGCTTATGGCGGTCAAAACGCAACCAAAACTATTTATTTTATTATGAATTTAAATTTAAATTGATAAATAATTATGAACTTACGGTTTTTATTTTTTAAGCATGTTAAACTTTTTAGTCTTTTGTGGTGTTATTGGCTTATTTTGTTATGATACTAATAATATTTATTTATTTTTTAAAATAAATTCCTTTATAATGTATGGTCCCGCCGAGAAACCGATATCTCGCCACCAAGACCAATTTATTGCTTGAAGGAGGTCGACCGCCAACCGATTTTTACAACATTAACTAAAACCTTCCGATTATTTAGATTCCGGTGACACAATATCATGCACACCGTTTAGTATCTTTAGTGGTGGTATCGAAGGAGTAAATCTAAGTAACTCGCTCACTGATTCTGTTTCAAGTCTCAAAAGTCTCTTTTTCTGATGACATGTCCGATTAAAAGATTAGTACAATTCAGAGGATTGAATTGGCGATGCGTGAAGAGGATAGAGATTGTTAGCAACTAATGTAACGATTTGTTTGGAGATGATTATGGAGGTTAAAATGTTGGGCAGACATTCTAGGGAAGAGGGTGGTGCGGAAGAGATGCATAAACACTAGAACGTAAAAAAGTTCAAAGATGAAACTTGGTAAGACTAAAAAAGGTGGTAAGTCACAAACGTAAAATCGGAAATCCCATGCAATTTCCGTGGACCAGGCTTTTGTTTATGACACCACATTTATACGAGTGGTTTTTTTTGTGCCGTTGAAGATTTCTTGCCATAGGAATTTTCAGTGACATGGCAGGCAGCATTTTTTGCTTTTTGCCTATGCCACGAGGATACCAAATGCTCTAAATGTTTTTATTTGTGATTATTGCACCTAGTCTAACAAAAGTCGGTTTAGATGGAATCTGTCATGATTGTCTTGCATGTTTTAGATGGGTTGTCATAGAATAGTGCTTTACATAAAAGGGTTTTCTGCATTCGTGAAATTCAAGAAGTTGGAACTGTTCCAAACATAATGAAAAAGAAGCCAAACATGGTAGAATAACTCGAGGTATATGGTAAAACACAAAAAGATCAACAACACTTGAGCTCAGACTCAAGATTGATGGTAAACCATATAAATCAGCGCAACAAGAAATCCAAGTCATAAACTTGTATTGATGCACACACATCAATCCATTGTCTATCTAATATATGAAAAATATGTTATACCAACTAATGCAACATAAAAGCCATGATGACAACACAAAACAGAAACAAATTAAACAAACACAACCACAATTTATTGTTCAATACCAGGTTCTAACATTCAACATTTAAAGGAAAAAACGCAAGACAATTAAAAGTCACTCGGAGCATAACAATCCCACACACCATAAAATATCTCATTAAACAAGACAAAGATAGAACAGCATAACCTCTTTATTCTTCTTCGCTTTCAGACTCGGCACTCTGAAGCCACTCCACAAAAGGCTTAGCATTCTTCCAAATCTGGGAGCCCTTGTTGCCACCAGTCAATCCCTCCTCATACCACTTCACAACATATTCCTCCTCCAGAATGTCGACATCATAAAGTGCTTTCAGAACAAGTGGCACCTCCTTCACTGCAGTCGGGTTCGCCTTCCCACAAAACTCCTCAACAGCCCGTAAAAGAACCAACTGTGAATCCTCCCCTTCTGCCACAACAGATGCTAAATAGTTTTTCTTCTTAACCACATGTTTTGAAAACCCTTTCTCAACTCCATCCAGCAAAGCCTCATAAATAGCATTCACATTTTCCTGATGTGAGCCCGACAGTGATGCCAATAGTTCCTTTGCACCAACACCCTTCTTCAGATTCTCTTTGGCAGTGTCAACTAGGCTTTTGGGGACTCCGTTGCCATTAATAGATTTGGAATTCTCCTCAGCAACATGCTTTGTCACCTTCTTCACTGGCTCCTCCTCTGTAGAGAGCATAACCATGTCAGCAGTCACGGTACTGAGTTGTTCCTGGATACGCTGGCGAGCCGCAGCTGCTGATGTGTCGGTCTGCCATTGAACATCATCGTCATCTTCCTCAGTATCATCCTTGTCACCAGCCTGGCTTACAGTAGGGGAAACACGATCCTCATCAGACCCATTGCCTTTCTTTTTCGAAGAGGTGGTTTTCCCATCTTTGGTTTTCTTTCCATCTTTTGACAGCTTTTTCAAAGCCTTGTCAGCCGCCTCACCTTCCTTTAACCGTTCCTTTTCAGCTCGCCTCATTGCCTTCTTGTCTTTAGAGTTTTTCTTTGCTTCAGGAGGATTCTTAAGAATAAACGATGTCAACTTGTCTCTCATGTCCACATCAGATACAAAACCACAGGCAGCACACTTCAGCTGGACCATCTGAGTCTTTGTAATCAGTATCTCAGTTTCCGGGTTGCCACAGCCGTAACACTGAACATACTTCTTAATGAAGTTCTCAAGAAGACCAGCTAATTTTGCAGTGTCATGAGAGCCATTGACAAGTGAAACCCCGGTTTTTTCATCAAATTTGGATTGTGCTCCAAGTTCACATCCGAAATACTTAGTAGTGTAGGAAGCTGGCCTAGCCAAAGCTTTGGCAACATCAACCATGTTGACAATGTTCGTTTTGATGCCATTACCACGGCCCTCAATCTTGGTGATCATCTTTGGCATCTTGTACCTGTAGAAGGCATCATCACTGTTGCTCGCTCCAATGTTTTGCAACGCCATGATTGGTTCAGTAAATTAAGTATTAGATCAATGTAACAAGAGGGGCTAAATTCAAATTTTTTTGTGAACGAATAGAAGGATCAGCAGTAGAGACTGAAGGTTGCTGCAAGTTGCAACCAGAATAATCAGTATGTTCCTTAAATGGCGCTCGATGCATACAAACTTTTTTCGAGATGAATGGAGTTTCCTCCTTCAATATAGGACAATACTCGCCCAGTAAACCGATACACCCTAAATAGATAATGGTCTTCTCGGACATAAAAGACACTTTTAACTTCTCACAGCGCCAACTTGCAATTTGCAGAGAGAAGATAGCAACGCAACCTTCAAAATAGCAAACACAAAATTAGTATCCAAATATAAGTATATATCACATAGAGGCACGAAAAAATCACAACAATGATTTGCTATAACTGTCACGTGTGAACTTAAAAGCATATATCTGTTAAAAACACTAAAAAATATTTATTTAGATCTACTGGTGCCGTACATAAGCTTATACATTTAATGCTAAAATTTACCTAATTGATAGAACAATCAGATTACAAAAATACACAACTTGAATGCATTATCGCCTAAAGAGCCCCTAGGTTTGCAACTTGCCAACTATAGAGGATACGTGTAAGATCACATGACCAGTTACACACAGAATGAGAGCAGCATGAACCCTAGATGGTAACTCTAACAACAACAATACCAATCCCGTATGCACGTAGATTGCAACTCTAAGAAAAATACATATCACATCATGAATTCACTCAACCATGTTTTTCGGAAAAATTAGCTATATCTCACCAAAAAACAAAACATGCTTTGAAATTCCAGAACAATCGACACACACTGTTATACCATATAGCAGCAGCAAACGAACTAAACAAATAATGAATGCCTCCCTAAAACATAAACACCAAAGCAGCTCTATATTGACCCTCAATTACAGTTGCTGAAATTTATACATAAATATAAAAATTAAGATATCAACTTATATTCAGTCATAATCAACACAGAATTCCTATGCATATTTAACATGATTAAAAACCTAATTAATTATTATTATCAACTGATGATGATAACAAAAAAGCAAAAACCTAAATTAATAATAATACAGTAACTTAAAACAATAAACCTTAACGATTCAACAGATACACAAAAAATAAACCCGATCTAAGCAGATTGAAATCTAGATCCAGAACTAATCAACCAAATTAAAAAGCAATCGAAAGAGTATAACATAATCAATCGGTTATTAATAATATAAACAGAATCGAGTAAGTACTTACAGATAGATTGATTTAAGAGAGGGTGGGGAGATGAGCTGTTTTGTTTAGGGTTTGCTTCTCTGTAAGTGCGGCCGATTGATTGATAATATAATGAGGGAGCCCTATTGGACATATATATATATACGATATGAATCGAGATGATTTCCACGTGTGTAAAATTGATCTTAATCGTTGATATGCCGACCCAATATATCCACGGTTTAGATTGCTTTGTTTGATCTTTGAGGTTTCGTGGTTGTATTGGTTTTGGGATGTAGGTTTTGGGAAGTGTTTAGGGTTGGTCCCTAGAGTTTGTATACTTGTCGGTTTTTACTTGACCTAAGTTGTTAGGCTGAACGTAGTGATGACCACACTCGACCTTGTCACATCAGCTTTCTCTCTCCGACGACATGCAGACGACTAAGTTGCCACAGTGGAAAATGAAAAATAAATAAATAAATAAACACACAAACTCTTGTGCAAAACTCGGTCGTTTACTCGACCATCTTCCCAATTTTGTCATCCCTCGACCAAAGAAGACCAAATGGCCACAATGGGTCGACTGATCAAGACCTGCCACTCGATCGATCAAGACCTTCCCACTGTGACTAGCCTTAATTCGTACGAGTTATAGTTACTTTCTCGAGAATATGTCATCTAATATTAACAAGTTTCATAAGTGTTCTGATTTGGTCACTCAAGTTTACATCAACCATTAAAATTATGTGTTGTACCTTAATTTTAAACACCCACCCCATGAATATAAGAGCCCACGGTACCCTGCACCATAGCTTGAGTTTTCCCCGATGGTGCCACCGGACGTCGCTATAACCACATTGGAGCTCGCGTTTTCAGGTTTGGTGTCGTCCCAGCCAGCCCAATGGTCCCGTAATTCCTTTATGTGTTTTTGTGTTATATTTGTATTTTAGTTGGTTATGTGTAAGCCATATGGTACACCATAGCACCACATTTTGATGTGATATGAAGGAGGGTTATTTTGGTGTTGTGATGAATTATGGTGTTATGAGAAAAGATACTCATGTGGCAACACTTAATTTATCCACGGCACCAGCAGGACGACGCCATGGGTACCCTATGCTCTAACTACTTCCAACCAACTTTATATACAACCAATTATTACACAACTTAACATAAAAATAACCACGAAATAATAACCAAGTTTGACAAGTGTTCTGATTAAGCCACTCTAACATAATAATTTCACAAGAATTGAATAATATTTAAACTTTAGTGGTTTTTACAATCAAAATAAAGTTAAAGTGACTAATTAAAAGATATCTCAAACTTGGTTACTATTGATAATTTTAATTTTTTTTTTTCTCCTATTAAGGAGTGTGCTAACATAGTTGTTTCTGTAATTATAAAGTGTAATATGACGTAAAATCTAAATGTTTCTTATATTAGTGTATTTTATAAAGGAATGTTTAAACAACATTCATAAGCGAAACGATCTTTGCTACACAAACATTATGTTCTAGAATGCTAAAACCTTAACATAGCGTTCATGAAAGCTCATTACCAACACATGCTTAGTTAATGAGCAACAATATCTCTCGTGTATTGTTATT
>JARVZY010003948.1:30000-37500 GCA_030686995.1 Artemisia argyi
AAACATAGTATAGAAAAGATATCCAAAATGATATAGAAATCATTATCCTACCCTTATTTTTTATTTCCTTAATTTAATTGAATTTCATTTGATTAGGGCAAAACCTCTGCCTTTTTTAAAATATCCTGAACAGTTCCTGTAGGTTGAGCACCTTTTTCAAGGAAATAGAGAATAGCGGGAACGTTTAAATAAGTTTGATTCTTGATCGGATCATAAAAACCCACTTTCTGAAGATCTCTTCCTTCTCTTCGGGATCGAACATCAATTGCAACGATTCGATAGACGGCTCATCGGGATAGATGTAGATGAAAAAGAACCCCCCCCCCCCTAGAACCGTATAGGAAGTTTTCTCCTCGTACGGCTCGAGAAAAAATGATGTTTTGTCTATGGATAAAATTAGAATTAGAATAAATAGAAAATCTGTAAAATGAATTATTCTATAATATAATTTCAAATTTCAATTTAACTCATAGTCATTTTTATTTAGCTGCGTTGCTGAAAAAAAATCATTTGTACTCATAACTCAAGTTCAATAATATAATAATAATAATTCTCAAATATATTAAAGATTTTTAAGATATTTTTTTATTGAGTGGTCTTTAACCCACCGTTTTTGTCTCGTTTAAAATTTATTTGGATTCTTTATTCGGATCCGTGAGACAATTGAAGTGGTGTTTCCTTGTTCTGGGATCCTTTATTTTTGTTTTAAATCATTGGGTTTAGACATTACTTCGGTGCTTCTTAATCCTTTCAAAATGGTAGCAACATACCCCTTTTGGGATTTCTTTCTATCAAAGAATCATACCGAGGTTGATTCATGCGCGATACACTGTCGATCGAAAAAGTTTTAGCCGTTCCAACAATTTTGAAAATTTGTTGGAATGGAATCCTTTCGATTTCTATATCGAAGATATACTTACGAAGTTGTTCCAATTTATTAATTGGCATTAACCCTAGATCGTTGCCCCTGAGAAATTAATAAATACTTTCTACTCGAGCTCCATCATGAACTATTTACATTAGAACCCAATAAAAAAAGAAGGGTTCTAGTAGAATAGAACAAACGACGTCGAGCCAAGAGCACCTTCATTCCTATATAAAATGGTGGATGTAACAATAAGAATCCACACCGGATCATGTCCTTCAAGTCGCACGTTGCTTTCTACCACATCGTTTTAAACGAAGTTTTACCATAACATTCCTCTAATTTGGAACCAGTATGGAATTGATTCAATTATGGAATCATGAATAGTCATTGGTTCAGTCGGTACAGAGACATAGTTATTTATATTTAATAGAGAATATCTACACAGATAATAAAGATTTTTCTGAATAAATTTTAGCAAAATGCCGTCTTTTTTTGTCTGAATATAACATTTTTCTATAAATCTCTATCTCAAAAAAATATCTAACAGAAATATTAAGAAATCCAAATATAGAAATAACATAACTAACAGAAATCGCACAAATAAAATAAATAAATAAATTCTATTTGACTCTGCCTCTTCAAGTGACTCAATAAGATAGACTGACCATTTTCAACTTCCCAACCTAGAAGGAATCATTACAAATCTTGATAGTTGAAAAAGTTTTCTACTTCTACATCATTCTTTGAGTCAAGTTTTACTCCTTTTTATTATCATAAAAAAGCAAGATCTCTCTTTCTTTTCAAATGGAATTGTCAATGATGCAAAGCAAATAAGCTAAATAGATCGAACAATAAAAAGAAATATCATTGTTAAATATTTAAATTTTCATATTTTAGGGATGCAATTTAGTTTTCACAAAAATGGAAACACTATTGTCACTGAAATAGGATAACCATACATACCTATAGGCTAAGCACTTCCTCGTTTTATATGTATTTTCATATTTTTTTAACCTGAGGTTAAGTAATCTTTTTCCAACTGTGATCTATGCCCCATTTTCTATGGGTCACAAAAGGGTTCAGTTACTTTTGCATGTCATTTGAACTCGATTTAGTTTGGTTTGTGAAAAAGTCAGATATGATTCCGCGAAGAATAAAAAAAGTCTATCCAAACCTTGAAACAGAACCTTGTTGAACAAAAAAGAAGTATTAGAATACAATGGATATGCTCTGGGACGGAAGGATTCGAACCTCCGAATAGCGGGACCAAAACCCGTTGCCTTACCGCTTGGCTACGCCCCATTTCTATTTTTATTGGATACTTATACTATTAAAGAATAATATTGGTATTAAGTGTTCGTCAATTCCAGTCCAACTATAGAAAATCTTTATTCTTTATAGAATCTATTATAGATTCGTGCTAGGATTTTGGCATGTGTATCTCTAGAATTAATTCAATGGAATTTATTGATCATTACATATAATTCAATTAAGATATTGTATGAAAGTATGATTTCTTCTATTCTCCTTTGAGAATCGGAGGATTTTTGATTGAGCGGAAAAAGAAGGATTTTTTGTCTACCTTACTTTACTTCATTTTTCCTTATATCAATAACTCAATCAAAATGCAATTATCTCGACGAAAAAAATGTCTGTTATGCTTAATATCTTTAGTTTGATCTGTCTTAATTCTGCCCTTTATCCGAGTAGTCTTTTCTTGGCCAAATTGCCCGAAGCCTATGCTTTTTTGAATCCAATCGTAGATGTTATGCCAGTCATACCCCTGTTCTTTTTTCTTTTAGCCTTTGTTTGGCAAGCTGCTGTAAGTTTTCGATAAGATCTTTAATACTATCCTAGAAAATTCATATTTATTCGAGAAAAATTATAACAATTGATAAGATCAAATAAGTCTGACAGTATGAACCTTCGATTCAAACATTGAAATTCTCGGATAGCCACGAGACGCCCTATTTCCTGATTTTAATCCTTTTTACGGCGAAATACCTTATTAGCTTCGGGTCCCTTACAATATCTAATTTGGGTATGAAAGTGATTTGTGGTAATCAAAGACTCTGATTACAAATTTCAACTTCATTTGAATTTCTGAACATTCTTTTCTATTTCTAGAATTCTTTTCTTGGTGTCAAAATAGGATATGTGATATAAAAATGGAGGATCTATTGTCTTTTCTCGTTTTTCTTTTTCAAAAAATGATCTTGGAGGTTGTGTAATGCTTACTCTCAAACTTTTCGTTTATACAGTAGTAATATTCTTTGTTTCTCTCTTCATCTTTGGATTCCTATCCAATGATCCAGGACGTAATCCTGGACGTGAAGAATAATTTTTTTGTTTTTATTGCTTGATTTTATAATTTTCTTAAGATTTTTTTTAGCTATTCCACACATTTAACAAGGAAAAAATAAAAAGGGGTTTGCAAAATTTGAAAGAAAAAATGGAAACTCATCAACGGAAACGGAAAGAGAGGGATTCGAACCCTCGGTACGAATAACTCGTACAACGGATTAGCAATCCGCCGCTTTCGTCCACTCAGCCATCTCTCCCAATTGAAAAAGATAATTACTATGTTACATTACACATCAAGTAAGGATTAAAGAAAGTATTTCTTTCACATTCTTTATCGTTATTATATAATTAGCAATTCAATTTAGATGCTCGAAAGATCCAAATAGAAAGATAAATAAAGAACACCTTCTTTCTTTTATTTTGTTCGAAGTGCCTTTTGGGCCTGGCCCGGTCAATACCCAGCCAGGCCTTTTTTTGTTCCAACGAATTCCCTTTATTTATAGGCAACATACTATAATATAAATAGCCAATTTGGTATCTGTATAAGAATATCCGTTCTGGGGTTTACATATACCTATAATTTTTGTTATAATGGAAATTGAGAAGGATTTTTGATTAAAAAAATAAATTAAGTATGTATCAAAAAATTTTTGCTTATTCTTATGTCATTAGGCAAACCAAAATTGATATTCAAATCCAAGAATAATTCACGAATTGTCAGTCAATAAATAGTTAATGGTTCCCATAAATTTAGGCTTTTTGAGTGAAAATATACATTTGATTTTTCAATATAAAAGTGAGTGGAAGTTTGTGTGTTTTGAGATACTATACAATCAATCGAAGGGGCAGATCAAATACAATCAAAAGGGGAAAAACGGTTTCTTTTCTAATTTTTTCTAAATTTAGAAAAAAGGATTAAAAAGGGATGCAAGTACAATAAACTCAAGTTTACTAATACAACTCAAAAAGGGAAATTTTTATCCTATTGTGTATCGTTTTGGCGGCATGGCCGAGTGGTAAGGCGGGGGACTGCAAATCCTTTTTCCCCAGTTCAAATCCGGGTGCCGCGCTCATCAACAAACGAATCGAAATCTCTTGTTCTGTTCCGCTATTTTTTTATGTTCTGGGGATTTTGTAAAAGATTGGAAATCTTTGAATCTAAAATTCAAAGAAAGATTATAATGGTCGAAGCAAGACTTCCAGATTCTCTTCTACTGCTAATGTAATGTCTATTGATTGGGTCTTGAATTACATTGGATAACCGGCCGAGAATTCCACTACTAGTTGGGAAAGTACTTTCTATACTGTAATCTACATATATAGACTCGCGAGAATCTCTGAGTGTTCAGGCATTCAATCACTATTAGATTGAGATTGGATAGATAATTTACCTTTTATAGAAAATAAAAAAAAAAGCCCAAAACAATTTTTACCCCTCGTCAAGAGTATAATATACTATATCCCAACTCCTTCAGAGAGACAATCGGGAAAGGGTACGGATTATAAATCATATAGGAATTTTTAAAATCCATTTATTTGATTGATTCATCAATAGTGTTCGCCCAGAATCCCTTTTTGACTCTGGACCATTCATTCTACTATTATTAGTGAGCAATAATGGAATAATTCTATCATAGAGATAAGGGACATAATTCACATGGATATAGTAAGTCTCGCTTGGGCTGCTTTAATGGTAGTCTTTACTTTTTCCCTTTCACTCGTAGTATGGGGAAGAAGTGGACTTTAGAAGCACTCCTAATTTAGTTGAGAAATGAAAAGGTATCAATTGTTTTATAGATCGTTCTGCAACGCATTCTTTATTTAAATTGAAATAATTTTCAAATAAAAATATCTTCATTTCGAAATTCCATTAGATTCTAGTGGAGAAATGTATTCTATAACAGTAAAACAATTATTTCAGATTCATTGGAAGTTTTCAGATTCATTGGAATATAAATATATATATATATATAAATGTATGAAAGAAAAGATTGGGTCCTACGTCAATTCCAAATATGGATTAATAACTACATATATTGAATTGAAGATTGAAGATAGAAGCTAATATAGCATACCCTTTTTATTAGAAAGTCAAGTACAACTTTATACACTACTATAACACTAATAGAGAGTATGGTAAGTAATAAAGCAATTTCTTACTTACCATACTCTCGGATCTCATAGAATATCGCCGATTATAGCCCCTTGATTTCAGCAAAAATAGAATACTTTTCTTTTGATTTCTTCAAAGAATTCAGAAGTCGAGTTTCATTTAAAGTAATTAATTAATTATTTTGACTTACTGTTTTTACGTAAATTATAAGTAGAAAAGCAGTAGGAACTAAAATGAACAGTGCAGTAGCAATAAATGCAAGAATATTTACTTCCATAATCTCATCGTTTTTTTTTATTTCACAATACAATAACTCGGGATTTAATCCCATAGAGATGATAAATCTTTCACCTGTCAATTCAATGAATGCATTACCTATCGATGATATTGAATCGGATCAATATCATGAATAACAATATCTGAGCTATTAAATTAATTAGTCGTGGAGAATTAATAGTATATAACATATGAAGATCTTTTATCCATACCGAATCCAAGATAGGATTCCCGGACCAATCAAAAATTCCTTTATTTATCCTTCTTTTCTGTTCTTTCTTTTCTATAACCTACCTTAGGTCTTCCTTCTAGAACCATCAAATGAAGTATAATCTAACCCGTCCGTTTCCATTAACTACAAAACCCCACCAACAAACAATACAAGCGAAGTGGAAAAAGACAGGAATTAGGTTTTAAATTTTAGTGATCCTCTTTTCTTTGGAAGACAAAACAAAGAAGTATGAGAAAGACGAGTCGCGGCCGAAAAGATGAAATATTCTGTCAACTTCACTATTTTAGTTATTTTCATTTTATTTTAGGGTGTGTTCTTTCTTCGAGAGAATCCTGAAAAAAAAAAAATAGAGGGAAACCCCTTCGGAATTCAATTATTCTCTCTGTCCCTTCATTTCACAGAAAATGGAGAGGCGAATTGATGTACTTATTGGATCCGTCGGGACTGACGGGGCTCGAACCCGTAACATCCGCCTTGACAGGGCGGTGCTCTAGCCTATTGAACTACAATCCCAGGGAAATAAGAAGAGATCTAGCAGAAAATTTAGATTCTTTTTTTTATTCTCTTGTCTTGTATCAGGTATTTCTTAAGAACAAGAGGGTTATACCATCTGATAGTAGATTGGCGAATTGTTGGGCCGAGCTGGATTTGAACCAGCGTAGACATATTGCCAACGAATTTACAGTCCGTCCCCATTAACCACTCGGGCATCGACCCAACGCCTAATTCATTTTAGACGTTCCATAATCAACTTCCTTTCGTCTCCCAAGTAGACTTGACAAATACATATCACTTGAAATCAAATATAACATTTGATATAAAATAGAAAGTCTCTTCTGAGTAGACTAATAGAAGGACTTGACAAATACGGATCACTTGATAGAAAATCCCACTCCTATAGTCTTTAGTCTTGGTATACCCCCAGAGGGACTTGAACCCTCGTTTTCTCCGTGAAAGAGAGAGGTCGTAACCACTGGACCATAGGGGCCTATGCCACCTTCATTCATAAATCAACTAGAAATAGGTAATAAGACAAATACCATAGGTAACTAAGGCCACCTTAACTTAATATAACTCAGGCCTGGAGCCGCCTTTAGGATTTAGGTGATGCATAGTATATAAATAAAAGGGAAAAACTCGTTAACTATTCTGAGGATTAATGGTAATCAAACTTTACCATTAAACTATACAATCTTGAAACTTGATTTCATTGGTCTTTCTCGTCTTTATCTTTCTGATTCCCAAAGGGTTATGCGTTGGATCCAAGATCCTTCACTCCGCAGTAGATTCAAGGTGGTTTACCAAACTATGATTTGTTCGGTCAAATTATATTGAGCCCTAAGTCATACTGTCAATTAACGACACGACAGGACAGGACAAGAGGGCAATAAAAGAAGAGAGAAGACGGAGATCTAGATTAGCTATACCCGCGTTAATAATAATATAAGTTAATAAATACAACATTCATACAGTTTTCTGGTATTCAATATTGAAGTAGATTAGAATATCTATGCCGTTATTATACATTATAATATAATTAATAAGTTTTGATATTATCAATCCCAAAGCATTGTAAGCCTAAGTGGGAGAATTGGGTTTCTAGGACTGTTTTATCAATTCTGTTTCGGTTGCATCTCTTAAAAATGACAATTAATTCAAGTTCAGTATAAATTTTTATTCCACCTATTTCATAGATTCCAGTCAAAG